>APFE030592584.1:17976-58623 GCA_000404065.3 Pinus taeda | reverse complement strand
CAATAAAAACCTCACTACAAAAAAAATAAAATTAAAATAAAAACAGGAAAATATGAAGAAAAAGACCATTTGAAAAATTATTAAGTTTACAAAATAATTATTTACATTTCATACATTAGAAAATTAAAAAAGTTAAAAAAAAAAACCTTTTAAAAAAAGGGCCTAGTGTAGAATTACCACGTTTTTAAATCAACATAGAAAACACTACCATTATAAAACACAATGTACATAAAAAAAAATTATAGTGCCAAAAACGTAGCTTTAAAAAACACATGTGTGTTTTGCATAACCCCTTTTCGAAATTAGGTTACTTTTTTGCTATCTCTACAAAACGGGTAATAGTATGGGTTCCCATTTCAATGTTTACATTGTTATAGATGAAAAGAATTGTGAATTCAAGTAAGCAACTTTTACTAATGGTTGTAAAGGCAAAGGATCTTGAAAAATCCAATGCATTTGAAGGCTGTGATTATAAACAGAAAGCTGATTTAGTTAAAGTTGTTTCAGAGTATGATGTTCTATTTCAAGAACCAAAAGCTCTGCCACCCAAGTGTGAAATAGTACATGATATTTATTTGCAGTGAGATGCTCCATTACCTAACATTGGAATGTACAGGTTGTTAGCTTTATAGAATTCAGAGATAAAGAAGGAGGTACAAGAGTTGCTCGATAAAGGGTTTATACGACCAAACACATCACCATGTCGATCTCCAATCAAGCTGGTGAGAAAGAAAGATGGTTCATGGAGAATGTGCATTGATTATAGAGCACTAAATAAAATAACGATCACAAATTGTTATCCTCTTCCTCATATTGATGATTTATTAGATCAATTTAAAGAAGCAGTTTACTTTTCTAAGTTAGACTTGCAAAGTGGTTATTATTAGGTCAGAGTTGTAGAGCAGGATGCATGGAAGACTGCTTTCAAGACAAAGCAAGGACTTTATGAATGGCTGGTTATGCCTTTTGGCTTAACTAATGCTCCTGCTACCTTTATGAGAGTTATGAATGATGTACTCACACCATTTATTGATGACTTTGTAATTGTTTATTTAGATTACATTCTTGTTTTTAGTAAGACATGGGAAGACCATGTAAAGCATGCGAAGCATGCGAAGCATACTTTAGATGTTTTAAAAAGAGAAAATCTCTATGTAAAACTGTCAGAATGTGAATTTGGAAAAACATCTTTAAATTATTTGTGTCATATTGTAGGGGGTGGTGAACTGAAGATAGATCCCTCTAAGGTTGAAGTCATTGTGAATTGACCTAAACCCAAATCTGCTACAAAGGTTAGGAGTTTCCTAGGGGCAACAATATACTGGAGAAATTTTATTGCTAATTTTTCTTTGATTTCAACTACATTACATTCTTTAGTAGGATTGAAACAGGTGTTTAAGTGGGGAGGCAAATAGCAGAAAGCCTTCGACACCTTAAAAGAGAAAATAGTACAACACCAGTACTAGAACTGCCAGATCTTCAACATCCATTTGAGATTGAGACAGATGTCATGGGAGCAGTGTTGATAAAACACGAAAAGCCCATATGCTATCATTCTGAGACATTTACTTATGTAGTAGTTAATTATCCCGCATATGATAAAGAATTGTATGCATTAGTACAAAGTGTGAAAAAGTGAAAACATTACCTAATGGGTAAAGAAACAATCATACATACATATCGTCAACCACTTCAATATTTACACCCACAAACTAAATTGCAACAATCAAGACATTATAGGTGGTTGGGTTTTCTACAACAATTTCATCTTGTCATCAGATATAAGAAAGGCATACACAATAAAGTTGTAGACATGTTATCAAGACCAATTGTTAGACATCAATTTGTCACCGTCCCTGTTACCCCTCTCCCGCATCTTGGAGGACTCATTCCGGGACCTATGAGAAGTGACATGACCTGCAAACACTTGCATTGCATTCCCCTGAACATGAACTTCATTTTCCCTGAAGACATATCTTGCTTAAAACCCCTAAAAATAGCCCTTTTTCCATTGGCGCGGTTCCATAGTCCAGCCCTCATGCCAATGGGGGAAATCCTCCAAAGAGGGCGCGCTAGTTGGCACTCTGTCATAGAGTCACACTCGCGCCAACCATAATCAGTGGTGTTTTTTAACAAACAAATGGCAGAAGATTCATCCTAACAAATTCCTTGATTGAATCTATCTTGAGTTGGGTGGTTTGGCTTCGGATATCCATAGAGAGAAAGTGGTTTTCCACCTCTCATGGAAGCTTCTTTAGTGATAAAGCCAATCCCATGAATATTGTGGATGATCCCAACTCCCCTTTCCTCCATCTATAAAAGCTTGTCTATTTTCCTTGGCAAGCTAGTTCCAGAGATTGAGAATTGTCAAGTTTCCAAGAGCTTCATGCTGCAAGAGCCTTCTTCATTCACATAAGGCCAAAATCTAAGTAAGGAGATTATTGTCCAATAACCAAGGAGAGAGAGGCTTGTTCCCACTCCCAACAAGCTTTTCAAGACATGTGCTACTGACTACCCAACCAAAGGAGGATCTAACGTCAGAACTATGGTTGTATTCTTCTTTGTTTATTATTAATAAACGACTATTGTTATGGTTCCACTCTTATTGTTCTTTGTAATGATGAAGAGTTATATCCTTTCTGATTGATATATAGTTGCATCTGTTGGATTTTATGTTTTTTTTTGTGTCATTTCTTGTATGTGCAGGTGTTCATTCACAGAGATTGTGGGGATCGTGATTTGTCGGAGCAAAGGAACGGGAGCGTCACCTCTTCTACAAGCACTAGCATTGGAATCCAGGTAGGCCCTCATCATTGGTCTTTAATTTGCAATTAGGAATTTGCGTTGTAGCATTGTATTATTGTTGCTAGACCCATTCTGGGCTAGTAGGGATCACCTCTATCCGCAGAGGATATTTACCTCCTCAACACCAATCATAAATGCATCTACTATACTTAAGCATAACTCAGTAATGCATGAAAGTTACATTGAACAATATACTCAAGATGTAGATTTTAAAGATGCATACGCAACTTTAAGGCATGGCAGGCAAGTAGAAGAATTGGATTATTATGTAAAGGACCAACTCTTATATCTTTTGGGAAAGTTATGCATTCCACAAACTGAAAGAGTTAACATAATTTGAGAATCACATACTTCTCTTATAATAGGTAATTTGGTGTAAGTAAAATAGTTGCACAATTGAAATGGTTCTGTTATTGGCCAAGAATGCATGAGATAGTTTATAGATATATCAAAGGGTGTACTATGTGTGCTACAAGCAAGCCAAGTAATAGAAAATTAGGCTTGTACACTCCACTTCCAATTCCTTCTCGTCCTTGGGAAATTGTTTCCATGGATTTTGTTGGGGGATTGCCAAAATCTACCAAAGATCATGAGTATTTGTAGGTTATTGTGGATAGGTTTAGTAAAATGTGTATTTTGATACCTTGTAGCAAGCAGGTTATAACTGAACAAACAATAAAGTTGTTCTTTTAGAATGTATGGGTTCATTTTGGATTACCCACTTCTATTGTATCTGATCAAGATTCTCGATTTGTTGGGAAGTTTTGGTCAAGTTTATGGGAGTTGATGGACACCGGGTTGAAGAAGAGCACAACATTTCATCCACAAACAAATGGTTAGATAGAAGTGGTCAACATGATAGTGATCCAATTGCTCAGAAGTTATTGCAGCAAGCATCCCAAGATTTGGGATGAGAAATTGTGTTATGTGTAGCATGCTTACAATCGTGCCAAGCACTCTTCTACTCAGAGATCTCCTTTTGAGACTTGTTTTGGTTTTATACCAAAGTCTCCCTTGGATTTTGTCTTTGGTAAAGACACACTAGCTGATGGACATAGTGATGTGGACAAAGCAACCAAGTCCATTGAACAAATCCAGGAAATTCACCAAGAATTACATGAACAACAAGAAAGAAGTCAAGCAAAGTACAAGTCAGTACATGACAAGCATTGAATTGAGCATAGTTTTCAAGTTGGTGATCAAGTTTGGATGTACATTAGCAAAGACAAAATGCAAGGTGAAGGTAAGAAGCTAAAACCAATAAGGTATGGACCTTTCAAGATACTTGATAAAATTGGTGAAAATTCTTTTCGCCTTAATTTGCTAGCTTATATGCAGATCTATTTAGTCATTAATGCAGAAAAATTGAGATTGTATGAGCCATCAATGATTGAAGATCCTGAAGAGAGAATTTAGTTGCCTTCTATTGAGGATCTGTTTCTTGAATATCTCAATGAGTTACAGGAAGACACAGTTCTGGACAGGAAGGTGAGAACTATGCATCGAAGGGATGTTGAGTACCTGAGAGTAGGGCTCAAAGGTTCAGATCCAAGCAAGGCACGATGGATAGAAGTTAAACAAGTGAGGGAGTTGTATCCTCACTTGATCGATGCCTAAAAACAAACGTTTGGTGGTCCAAAATCTTTTTAGTGGGAAAGCGTGATCCAAAATGGATCCTAAAGCCTATAAGTCTAAGTCTTTAATACTATCGAAAAACACTATCGCAGAAGAAAAAACAAGAAGAAAGGTGGAAAATAGAGCTAAGCAAAGGCTGAAGTATTGTTGAGTTAGAGCAGTTGGATCAGACCAATCAAGAGTACAGATTAAATCAGGATATCACATCGGAGCAGGCCAACAGAGTGTATCGGAGGTAGCCCTGTGGGAATTGCGATCATAATTCAACAACTTAACATGAACCGTTGATCGAGCGCGCAGATAAATAGTGGAGATGCCATTATCGCATCGCAGATTCCAAAGGGGAGGACTTAACCCGCAAACCCGAAGACCATGTGATATGTGATTTGCGATTATTGCATCGCAACAATATATGGGAATGCAACATGGCCCATGGCATTGCGAAGGGCGGATATGTGACACGCCGATATCGGCGATTGGCGATCAGCGAGTGGACTGGAAACAATACAAAGACCTGTGATATGCGACATGCAATAGACTCAAACCCAATAAGGATTATAGGTCGGATCTAAATATATTTGAAGTCTAGTTTTTGTGGATTTCTTTGTATTTCCCTGTGTATTGATGTTTGGCACATATAATGTGATATTGTGATAGAATGGAAGACCTGAAAGGTTTATAAACATGGTAATATGTTATTTAAGTTCCGAGCTAAATTGTATTTCGGGCGAGCTTCAGGTGGTTGGTGGTATTGGACGAGCTCCGCCTGATCCCGTAGACTGATCGACACGTAGCATGCAGTAAGGAGAGAGAAAACCACTTTTCCAGGCGAGTGATCTCCGCATAGGTAAGTCATCCAAAATGCACATCAGCCATCAGATCAAATGGTCGTAGATCAATAGTGCAGAATGCACAAGCAGGTTGGATGATTGGGACTGATGTGAATCGTCGGATGCGAACAGACCTACGGTGAGGGATGCCAAAGGACCGATAGCAGACGAGGCATAAGAACCATCCGATTCCTTTGTTTTAGAGTTCTTCCTGTGTATTTCTCTATGTAAAAAATGAAGCAATTCTTTGGGATTTTTCACTATGCCAATATTTCCACTTGAAAATAGATGGCCACCATACCGTAAGCGTTTTACAATGGTTGTTTAACGCTTGACAGGGAGTTGAACAGATGGCGTCTGGGAGCCAGAAAGCCCAAGAGTTTAGATGAACTGATAGTGCTGATGGTCTTAGAAGCCATTCAATGGCAGCACAAAAAGAGGAGGTCAGTTGAAGACAGCTACAGAAAGACAGTCAATCAGTGGAATTGAGGCAGACTGAATAGAGGAATAGGATAGAGGGAGAGTCTATGCACTATTTTAAACTTGAGGTTTTCAAGTAGATCCGTCTTTGATGTCACTGTTGGTTGAGACTCTTTTTTGAGCTCATTCTTGTAATAATATGCTCTTAAAGACTTAATATAGAGGTTGATACTGAAATCTGGGCGAGGAGACGTAGCCAGGAAGTTTGGTGAACTCCTTGATTATTTGTTGTGTTTGATGTGTGCGTTTGCTATGTTTTCTAACTGCTCATTCTCTATATTATTCGCAATCTTTTCAATCCCTTGCACTATGTAATATAGGCATTCCTGCACATGAGTCTACAATACCTTAATATTGATTTAAGATCTCATTTTCAGATCACAATGCATGGTGATACTGAGTGTAAGAATAAGTTATTGATCATGGATGCAAACATTGAATGAAAGATTCAAGAAATGGAATGACATTCATGTGGGTGAAGTGATTCACTGAATTGGCAACCGTTCATGAAAAATAATTTCATGGATGTGATAACAATGAGCTAGAAATGAACAATTAAATGGTGTTAGTGCAAGCTAGTATGTATGTAAATGACAACAAGCATTCAAATGAATCAAACAAACAACACTTGGACAAGTGAAAACAAAAAAGTGACAGAAATACTGAAAAAGACAAGTTGAGACCACTTACCCTTGAATAGCTAAGTTGGATGTGTCAAAGAGTCATGGATGTGTTGTGGGATGTCAAAGCTTCAATATCGATGTGAAATAATGATCTTTGATGCATCAAATAAATAAATTTGGGCTCATGATGTGCATGCTACAAATCTAGGAAGGAGCAACACTCAGAGGAAAGATTCTAAAATGATCTTTCCATGTATCCTCAGGTGTTAAAAATAGATCCCTAAATGAAGGGATTCTCTTTGCATGTTTCCTTTTTCTATTCCGAGAAAAAGAAAGCCATCAATGCAAGTTAAGCTTCCTTGATCCAGGGTGGAACTAGTCAACCCAATTGCACATTCAAGAGACTTCTCAACCGCTAGGAGAAAATGCACATTTAAAAATGGGAGCTGGGCTAGCTACCTCGGAGATTTGTGAAATTTCTAGGCAAAGAAGCTAACTTCTGCCCAGGATTTTCCAATTCCTAGGCTAAGCAGCCCTCTTGAGAATAATTTCACAATTTTCTGGATGAAGCCTAGCTGGCAGAATTGCACAATTCTAGAGCCCAACAGGCTACCAGACTGAATTGCACAATTTCTTAAGGGAAAGTTGGTTTCCCTCTAGAATTGTGCAATTTCTTGAGGGATCTACTCAGCCTGTAGCTGGACCAAGTCTTGAGGAACAACCTGTGAGGGGAAAACATCAAGCTCTAATAGACAGGCTACCTTTCTACAAGAAAATCACTGAAGCTTGTGTACTTTAGGAAGCAATACATGTTGTTATGAAAGGTTGTTAGGGAGGATCCAAATGAAGCAAAAAAAAAAAATTGGAAGGTGGTTATAGCCACTACAACACTTGGCGGCACACTGGTAGAACTCTAGCTCTCCGAATGGAGATTGTTCATGAAAAATAAGTCTAAAACCTCTGCAAGTACTATTCAGTTCTTAGTACATCTTGGTTTCACGCTAGCCTGATTGTAAGATGTAGCATCTGCCAAACTCTTGGTCGATTGACACACATTCCAAGCCAAGGTAACATAGTTGTTTCGATTGGGGTTGAGGGGTATATTGGTGCACAAGCAATAGAATCATCAGAGTCTTAGTTTCATCTCTGGTGTTGCTTCGCTGCGAGCAGATCTAGACAGTACACTAGCAGTGTCACGCAGGAACACAAGAATTGCTTCACTTCTAGTGAGCCTAATCAGTACCCTAATGGAGTTACTTGCATCATCTCTCTGCGCAGGAAGCCTTTATCTTCTTTCACCTTATTCATTTTTCATTTTTTTCATTTTAACTTTTCATATTTTCATATTTTCATTTTCACAACTATGCATAACACTTATTCATTTCAGTGATTGAAGAGGGATCCCAACGTATTGAGAGCATAAGATGTTGTTCCTCCAGAGAAGTAGTTTATTATATACCTCTGGCGTGTTAGTTAAGGTTTTTCCCCTCACCTTAATCTACTTGATTTCGCTAGTAAGCATTAACCCAAAAACAACCAACTAGAGTAGGTGACACTAGTTAGAATGAAGGTGTTGTGTTCTCACCAAGCTTCACCTTGAAAGTACATATTTTCCATCAATGTATCATGGACTAAAAGTAACAAGTTCTTCATACAGAGGTAGGATGACAGATAAGCAAGTAATGATAGTTGTACTTTACCTAGCTTCTTTAAAGAGTCATAGATGGTTTTATGCGAAACTAACCTACGATTAAAACAAGTGAACAAGCAACAAAGAAAAGCAGAAGTAGAAGAAGAAGTGAAAGAAAAGTGAGTAAGAAAACAAGCAAGCAGACAAACAAACAAACAAAACAAGTAAGAAAACAAGCATGCAAGAAAAGCAACTAAAAGCAAACACTACTCCTACTCCTAAACTAACGGTGCATGGGCCTAATCACGTGAATTTATATTTCCAATGCAACCACCAACGCATTAGTTGGCCCATGTTGGTGAAGGATTGGTCTGCGAGAAACCTATTTGTGAATACCAGCAAGCAAGAATGGTATAATAATGAATACAAACACACTTCATGTTTGAAAGTGTCCACATGACATAAGTGAGCGCAAGTACATGACATGTGGTCTATCAACTTGTTACAGTGTTGTGCAACACTGCGTGCAGCTTTGAAACATACACATACTCTTGACTGTGACATGAAAGCAAATGAAACAAGCAAAGACAACTTGGATCATGAACGTATGCTTGCATTATAAGATACCTCTAATGCAAGAGCGATGGGATCGTGTAGTTCAAGTGGAGGAAGCATCATATGTGTGACATATTGATCTTCAATGCATACAAATGAGTGATGAGGAGCATGAGGTGATTGAACAATATCCTGATCAGAAGTGAAACCAAGCTCAGGAAAACGAGGGCCTGACATAACCATTAGCTTGGGCTGACGTGCCTCGATAGTCTGGAGTGTTTTGACTTCATCATCAGATAGATCATCATAAACCGATGGCTTTGAAAAATTAACTGTGATAGAAACATGATCGTGATTGAATATGGGAGTAAATGGATCATGACATCCATGATAAAAAAAATAAATGATTTCATTGGCATCCTCATGATTTGATGAATCAAACAGAGGGTTAGATGAGAAGCAAACAAATTCATCCTCTATGTTTCTGGAAAAGGCAGATGAAAAATTGATTGGATTTTCAATGAATAATTCATCCTCTTCATTGTTGAATGATGGACTAATATTCGGTGTCTCCTACAAGTGATAAAAAATGGGTGCATCCATGGATGAAGATACACATGCAAAATCATGGATGTCAGGCTCACCAAAAATGTAAAGAAAGAAAGGAGGATGCTCGGACGGAGTCAGTCATCCTTCATCAAGTGTTCATGCTCAAGTTGCCACTAATACTCTTCATGAATGACATCGCATGTTGGTTGTGCAACACTAACTCTATCAGTGTCTTGTTCCTTGTTCACAACAAGTGTAGAGTCTCGAATGGAAGAACACAAGACAATATCATTCAGAGGATTAGCCAAGTACGAAGATGGAGGTTGTGGAACAAAATCCATGTGAAAACTCGATGGACTCACAACCAAATCCGTGCGAAAATTAAGCGAAGTAATGTTGGGAGAATGTGATAGCTGAACATATGTGAGAGCATGTTCTCCCACATCACTCTGTAGTGGTGGAGCTATTTGATGATTGGATGATGGATAGTCACTTGTGACAATGATAGTATCTATCTTTGATTATGTAGCTCCATCGCTGAAGAATATTGAGTGAGGCTTGACTTCAAGCTTCTTCCTGGGATGGGAAAATTTCTTAACGCAATACTCGAATTGGTCCCAAAGATAGAGAAATTTCATTTGGCTCTTCCTAGCTTGAAACTGCAAATCATGTAAGCACTACCAAAAATCCATAGTTGATTCATGTAGAGCCTTTCATTGTTGTAATAGTTTTTGGTCAAGATGGTCTGGATCAAAATGATAGAAAGTGTCTTCAATGAGATTACAGAAGTGCTTAAGTGAGTGCATGGTGTCAGCTGGTAGGTTGTAGAACCATCGATGTGGAGATTTGTGAACTTTTTATACAAGTAGCAAGTTGGCCTATTATTCAGAACATCCATATTCCTCATGAAGCATGGAAAGAAAGTCATGTAATAAATCAGGCTAGGCCACTTCGGCTTCACCATCATATGTGTAAGTGGAAAAGAGATCAAATAACTCCCTCATGATGGTGAAATCTTCATGATTTGAAAAACATCACGAAGGGAGAAGAGTGCAAGAATCCATGATAGATATAAAGGTTCAAATCAAGATGAGAGGAGACAACTTGTCATATGGCCCTCCTTCTACAGCCAAAAATGTTGATGGTGTTGAACCCGCCAACATGTCAAGGCATCTCCCCAATAAGAAGTCCCAATTAAACCTCAGACCATTTGGCGTAGGAGTCCGAAGAGTGGGTCATATGGTAATGCCTTGACCGCAATTTTGTACATAGGCAAGTAATATAACTACATTAATAGCAAGGGTGGGAGATATGCAGTGAACCAAGGAATGTGCATGAGAGGTTCTAACACATGAGAGTTGAGATGAGTGCACCCCTTGGAAACTTGTGATAGCACAGAGTTAAAAAATCAACACATGAGAAAAGATGTGTCACAACATGGGAGGCAAGTTAGCTAGCAATTCAAAGTGATGTTTAAACCATCAACACATTTCATCAAGATTCATACATACATACATACATAGAAAGATATACATGCATGCATAAGAAAACATATACATATTTCATTTAGAGTAAACCAGATAGGATAGAATACAATACAACATATGCATGAAACATGCTAGCTATTGTTATATTAAGAAGTGTAAGTTCCAATCATATAATACATCCATGTCCACACTCTAGTTATGAAAGCGAAACATTATAGCCACAACTACCTGCTCCTCAAAAGAGATGTACTAGCTTTGCATAGTGGAGAAGCCAAGGCTCGATACAATACTGTCCAAGCCATTTCTATGAAAGCCCTATCAAAAGCTTGGCTGACTAAAAGCGTATACAATGACTTATGAGGGACTATTTATAGCAAATAGTTCGGTTACCCTTGAAATTCCCCTTTGTTATAGTTCATCTACACTCATGACTCTTCATCTACTCTACGATTGTTACATCTACTATCAAAACTTGAACTTACACTTGAAAATATGTTAAATTACAATGCACATGTACCCATGTGAGACAAAATGGCTTGAGCAATCCATGCTAGACATCACTATGACTTAGACAACTATTGGAAGACCAAGTCTTTGACATCTTCATTGTGGTTGACAATAGTGTACTGATGCCAAGTTCGGTAGTCCGTGATGGTGTCCGTGTGCTCCAAGGTGACATATTTATGAAACCTAACTCTTGCCCACATAGAATCTACGTACATTACTTAGGCTCCTCTATCCAACTAATCTGAAAGCATGTGCATCACTGTCTTCAATGCGGCCAGACCAGCAACATACTTGTGCATGATGTCTGCACTTATGGGCAATTCTGGGTTGGTGGTAATGCACATCAACTCGTCAAAGTATGAGTCAAGCTCTAGTCAAGCTTGTGTCTTTTTCTTCACCTAGGTGAGAGTCCCAATAGATGGGATCACATGTGCGCATGCCACAACATCCACACTCGTGAATACACATGCATGGGAAGCCTATATAAAAGTGATGAGCTGGAAGAGCTCTTCATAGTTCTAGATCTTACTCCAGATATGTACCTTTAGCTCAACCACTCTGGGCTTCACCATCTTAGGAAGGTGAAGCGGGGCTCCCTTGTATCTCATCTTCCATAGTTGCATGTAATCAACAACAACAGGCACATTTTCCAAGATACGTGCTCTTCTAACACATAACTGCTGCCATCCATTGAGATGGACGATGGCCTTGTGCATGGTACCAAACTTGGAATACAACACCTGCATGACTATGTCAAGGGACAAAACTTCATCCAATATTTCCTTCTTTAGTTCTGCTTAGACATATGTTGTGACCAACTCTCCTCCTTGCTTGCTTGTGTGTAGTTCCATAGCCATGTGGTCATTCGTAGCTATCATAAAGTTAACACTTGAGCTAGGAGCTTTGGCATACACTCTGGTAGCATCGACCAAGGCTGTTAGGTGTTTGCACATGTTAGAAATGACCACTCATTCCTCAACTTGTGCAAGATATGTATGGTCATCCAGATTTGACACACAGCGAGACTACACAACTCTATGTTTAGACTCGTCGAATAAGATGTTGTGCATCTCTCCTTCTGGCTGATCTCCAAAGATCTTAGTGCCCCTTTGGTCGCTTGAGACTTGCTCATCCTTTGGATGTGGTGAAGCGGGTAAGTCAACCTCTTGGTGATGAGGCATGAGGTTGAAATCTTGTTCCAATTCCTGTTGCTCCATATCCATATCTAGCTATTTAAGTGATTTCTCTATCTCACGAGCGAAGTCTTGCTCCTGTGATGGTTCACCCTTTTTTCCCAATGCCAGTTGTTCAGATGAGTCCACTACCTATATGGGCACTATTTCATTCGTCTGCACATGTTATGCTCCTTTCTGTATCTGTTGCTGCTATGCTTCCCTCTCCTCTTTGTGTAGCTCTTGTTCCTTTCAGAGTTTCTCCTTCAACTCATGTAACTCCTTCTCCATCTCTTCCATCCTTTGTTTCCCCCTTTACCTTTGAGAAATTCGCTTATTGCATTGTTTCCTCTTCGCCCCTATAGCCATAGCTGCTTTCTCTACAATTGGATCTGCTGAGAACTTGCAGTTTTTCTCTTCCTCCATGTGATCAAAAACCTTCCTCTTTCCCTTGTCGTGCACTTGTATGTTCACCTCTACTATTGTTGCTACTTCTGGTGCTCTCCAAGATGTTACTTTGCATTGCTTCACTAACCACTATACAGGGAATCCAAACTATTCATTGGGTCTCAAGAAACTATAGCAATACCTCCATGGGTCCTCCTCTACCCAATGAAATGCCCTATGGATCCAGTTGAACTATACTCTCGTGTAGCGATCTTTCACAAGACAATGTGGGTCATAGGGATTGTAAATTCGGAAGTTGAATGTATACTTCTTCATCTGTTATGCTTTGACATCCACGTGTTTCAAAACTTTGAATCTCATTATAACCCTATGCATAGCGAAAGAGTGGGAAAAGGTGCCTTCTTCTTCCGGTGCAACCTAGTTGTCAATCCTATTCAGATGTGATATGCTACTTCTTGCATGACGAGTATGTCCAAGGAGAACTTTGGTAGAACATGTGGAGGCTTCTCCGCACTACACATATGTATGAAGGTGCCATATGGTGAGGCATGCCAACTAGTTATGTCTATCAGTGCCTCCATTTTTGCCTTCAACATGTAGGGTGGATCCTCTTCGAATATCATCTTGTAAACTAGGGTGACAAAATGATCAGACAGTCGTGTGATAACTCCTCTGAAGCTGCATCTAGACAACAAATTACAATAAGTGTTCACAGTAGTCTCTGTTGGTGACGAAGCCCATTTCAAGCTCGAGAACTCATGTCAGGCACAAACTGCATCCACTATATAGGTAAACATGTAGATTTATGCTTGCATACCTTTGGGCAGTTTTCAAGCCCTTGTTACCTATTCCTTCAACTAATGAGCCAACATGCTAGACCAGTTAGATGGTTTTCCTTCTCTGGCTAGCTGGTCCAGCGCGATCACGCAACTATGTGGGAAGGTTTCTATGCTTTCTTGGCTATACAGTCGACATGAGAAAATGACCAAGTATTGATACACCTTCCGCATTACCTTCCTCTTGTAGATCCGGTTAGGTGTCATCCTGAATCTAGCCAGCTCCTTTAGCTAGCTCTTAAGAATGTCTCTCGAGTTGGCATTATTACTAGGTAAGATGAAGGGAGTCTCCATGATAGTTACAGGCTTCGACATCTAATATATCTCATGATAATCCTCTTCCCTACATGTCGCAATATTCGTCCCGCTGACACTGCTTAAGGTCATCTTCTAGGGATCAGTGTGTGAGACGATCTAGTGCCTCATGTCTGCACATGGCAACACGTGGTATCTGCATGTAATCCAGTACAAGTTGGACTTGTGAATGTTCATGTGTACCTAGTGGTATTTTGGGTATTCCCCAAATTTGCATGTAAATGCATCATTGACCTCTTTCTATTTCAGCTTGATGTCCTTGTCTAGAAACAACGTGGTATCTTGATAGATTGGTAGACTTGGGGACACTCGCTCAACTATTACTCCAGTTGCACTTCTGTCAATGTCCTTTCATCCTACTCTCTTGGAGGCCATTGATCCTATACTACTAAGAGGCGAATGAACCCTTGAAAGATCTGGAGACAAAGTGAAATTTATGGCAGGAAATCTGTCAGTGAAAACCAAAGCAAATTAGAGGAATGACATAACACATACCTGGGGAAAGACTCGCAAGGATTGCGCAATTTCTTCTGGGAGGCTGGGAGATTGGCTACCAGAGTTTCACAAAAGGCAGTCTTTGCTATCTAGGGAGGCTGACTCGCTACTGTAATTTCACAATGCGCAATTTCAGTTGGTAATGATTGCAGGCTCAGTGACTAAATTGCAGAATTTTCTAGGCCAATAGTAACTATCCCTTAGGATTATGTAGAATAGGCCTGGGAAATAGTTGATGGGAAGAAATGCATATTTCTAGAGAGGAAAGTAGAGCCTTCGCTCTCAGTATTACACAATGATGTCTTGGTGAGGTAGAGTCCGGGCCAAGGATGCCCACACTCACTGACGAGCAAATGAAAGAAAATGCGAAAGTCAATGCATGGTGATACTAAATGTAAGAAGAATTGAATGATAATGCATGAAAACATTGAATGAAGAATTCAGACAATGGAATGACATGCATGTGGGTGAAGCAGGTCGCCGAATCTACGATTGTTTGTGCAAAACAGTTTCATGCATGCGAAAAGAGTGAGATAGGAACAAAAATTGAAACCGTACTAGTACAAGCTAGTATGCATGTAAAAGACAGTAAGCATTCAAATAAATCAAGAAAAGCACTTACACAAGTGAAAACATAAAAAGAGAAAAAAATGCTGAAAAAGATAAGTTTAGACCACTTACCTGTGAATAGTTGAGCTAGATGTGTCAGAGAGTCCTAGATGTGCTATGGGATGTCAGAGCTCCAAGATCGATGTGAAAGAATGAGCTCTGATGTGTCGAATAAATAATTTTGGGCTCATGACGTGCATGCCACAAATCTAGGAAAGAGTGACACTTGGAGGAAAGATTCTAAAATGATCTATCTCCAGCTGTTAAAAATATCTCCCTGAATCAAGGGATTCTTTTTGCATGTTTCCTTTTTTTATTTCGGGAAAGAGAAAGCCATGCATGCAAGTCAAGTTTCCTTGGTCCCGGGTGGAACTAGTCAACTCAACTGCACATGCAAGAGGTTGTTCAACCGCTGGTAGAAAATGCGCATTTTTGGATGGGAGTTGGGCTAGCTTCCCAAGATATTTGTGCAATTTCTAGGGAGAGCAGTTGACTTCTACCCAGGATTGTGTAATTCCTGGGATGAGAAGCCCTACTAGGAAGAATTGTGCAATTTTCTTGATGAAGTTTGACTGGAAGAATTGTACAATTCTAGAGCCTAGCAGGCTGCTAGACTCAATTGTGCAATTTATGGAGGGAAGGCTAGTCGCCCTCCAGAATTGAACAATTTCTTGAGGGAGTTACTCAACCTTCAACCAGACCAAGTCCAAAAGAACAACCCGTGAGGGGAAAGCATCAAGCTCTGATAGACAGGCTACCTTTCTACAAGAAAATCACTGAAGCTTGTGTACTTGATGAAGAAAGACATGATGTTGTGAATGGTTGGTAGGGAGGCTCCAAAACGAAGCTAAGGAAAAAATTGGAGCGTAGTTGTAACTGCTACAACAAGTCTCACATATATATAGTCTTCACATGGCATCGAATGGATGCTTCCAAGGGGAGAAACTGACTTGATCAAAGGGGAAATCTAATTTGATAGTTGTGGGACAAACTTAGTTTTAATTTTTCTCTTTTCATTTTCCTTTTTTTCATTGATGGGAATATTGAACAAGACAAAATTTTCAACATTGTAGCATATAAGTTTCAATACGAGGTGGCAAGAAATAAACGTTGGTGCTCACATCATGTTGCTCAGATGAAATATTTCCTGCTATATATAGGTTTTAATATTGAGAGGTGGGTAGCAAGTGGTGGTAAGGGTTTCATTCTCATGGTTACAGCCTCATAAATCATTTATATCCCCTATGCATTGCTAACTCTTACTAGCAGTGAGCGGTGGGAGGTGGCTAGGGTTCCACCATGAAAGTTCCTCCTTAACCCCACTCTATGCTCCTTAAGTTGTTTTGTAACACTTACTTGTAAGTTTGTTTGCATTTGATTTAGTGCTATTATATTGCATTAGTGTTTTATCACTTTGACCACAAAATCTATAGATACACCTTTTTATTTGAAGGATAATAATCTTGGCACCCATCCAAGTGTCCACCAGGGTGTGCGCTATTTTCCAACCCTAGATCATAGATCAGTGAATCTAACCAAGTTTTAGGGTAATCTAGTCTCACATTTATCTAGCCTCTAGATAGTGAATTTAACACTTGAAAACCCTAGACCACGATACTTCATTTAATAAGTGTATATGCCCAAATACTATTTTTTTTAAGATAGAACTTAGGCTCTAAGGAAACAACCCCATATGTATTATACCATTTCAAAATAGGATAAAAGGGGCCCTAGTAGGGACAAATCATACTAGATCTAGAACTGAGATAAAGGGATGAATCCAATACCAAGCTCACAAACTTCAATACTATATAGGCTCTCATTCCATTTATGAGTTTACCAGCATACCTTATAGCTCTAGCATTCAAAAATATCATAAACATTTAGAATTTTTCTCCATGCATAGCATATAAGTTAAACTCATAACATGTAATATGGTCTACATTCATGATTGTGGTAATGGGTAGGACCATTCATAAACCCATAAGATAGAGGAGAACTTATATGATAATAGGTTGATCTTGACTAATTCACAAACCACTAGTCATAAACATATTGGAAATCCTAAGGGTGATAGGTTATATTGAAGCTAAAGGAGGCACCTCAATTCTCCACCCAACTGTACACCAACTACACTACAATATTTCTTACAGCTAACCACCCTACACTATTCATGGGGTTTATCTACTACCATATGATATTATGTGCCATAGTGAGTTCTCACTCTCTAAGATTAATCACTAGGTCTCAACCCAAGGTCTAGTACAAACTAAGTCCTTACGTCTAGCCCCATGAGCTCTTTTTCTTATCTATTTCCATTTATCATTCACTATTGATTACCCTCCATCCTTCCCTGATCACAAAATTTCCTTGTATTTTCATCTCCTTCATTTCCTTGCGTTCCCTTGATTTCTCCTTGTGTTTCTTTCAAGGATGCCACTCATTCTTCATCCATCATGCTGTAGAATTCAAGAAGTCATGGGTGTTTTCCCTCATCAACTCATATGTTTCCCATGTGTTAGGTGGTGGCACAATATATGATGCCACCTCTACCACAGTTAAGGAGAGGATGCCATCCTCATTTCTCCACTCTCACACTTAAATGCTTCTATGGTATGGGTCTACTCACAAAACAAAATAGGCACCCAATGGTTGCACAATCTGTGTATCCTCATGCAACCAATAGGAACATGCCAAAAAACCCCCTTAGAACATTGGATCTATTTGTCCCTTTCTTTAGGAAAGTCACCAATTATATTAAAGTTTAATCTATTTTATTTCTACACTTAATATCTTGGCTAACCATGCCCTCCATGCTCATCAACCCCTCTTTTATGTAGGATAGCTCATTAGTTTAACTACATCATAAGAACACGTTATTTATGAGGTTAATCATAAAATTTTAAATCAATTTAAACGATAACATCAGTCAAAAAATTCTTTAAACTGATAATTAATACTTATATCTATAATTACTCTTTTCTTCATTTTTCTCACAACCATTGAGTGGTTTCACAGAGAAAGTGATCACTTAGTGATGTATATGCCTCATAGCTCTATGTGGTCTTCAACTAACTCTATCTTTAAAGCTATCCAACTTAGTGGTTTCTCAGTTGAAGCTAGATCTTAGTGGTAGTTATACTACTCCACACAATCATTTCATATAACTCCAAATAACCCTGCCCCACCTATCATTCACCTCCTAATGAGAATGACATATCATCTACCATTAATGTGGTCATATATTGACAAGAATATAATTTTCCACCATAACTCCCCATATCATGACAACTTTAATATCATGTCAACTTTTGATATCCTCTTCCACCAAGTAAGATATCCTCACAACTCTAATATCACCGACCACCAAAGCATACATCATCACAACTCCAATATCATCTACCACTGAGGAAAATATCATCAAAATTCCAATATCATTTTCCACCAGGGTAGAAATCATCACAACTCCAACATCCTCTGCCACCAAGGCTTACATTATCACAACTCAAATATCATCTTCCACCAAGGTTGACATCATCACAACCCCAACATTGTATTCCACCAAGGGAGATATCATCACAATGAAAATATCATCAACCACCAAGGAAGACATCATCGCAACTCCAATATCATCTACTACGAAGGAAAAAATCAACAAAAATCCAATATCATCTTCCACCCCAGGAGATAACATCACAACTCCAGTATCAAGTACCACCAGAGAAAATACCATCACAACTCGAATAGCATTTTCCAAAAAGGAAGACATCACAATTCCAATATCATCTGCCATGAGAGAATATACTCTCCCAACTCCAATATCATATTCCACCAAGGAAAACATCATCATAACTCCAATATCATCTAACCCCCAAGAAAATTCCATCACAACTCTAATATCATCTTCCACCAAATGTAGATTCCATCACAACTCCAATATGATATGCCACCAAAGTAGATAAAATCACAATTCCAATATCATTTGTCACCAAGGAAAATATCATTACAACTCCATTGAATGCAACTCTGAAATATATGGATCTTCCTCCATTGATCGTCTACCACAAAGGAAGATATTAGTGTTCAGTAGGCACTAAGTGGTTTGCATACCTCATCATTGAATTGGATGTCATGGAAAGAATTCGTAAATTAAGTATTTTCAAGAAATTGATCTAGATGGAAGAATACTCACGGTTGCAATATACAATAATTCCTTACCATAAGCATCATCATAAATATGAGCACAACAATTTCATAGTCATGAGCATGAGAAATTACAAGCATGAGTACATTAATAGCAAGAGATAATTCTTGCACACTTAAAAATGAATCCCCCATGTGACAAGGATTTTTATTGGGTAACTTCATCATGTTACACTAAGCATTCCATTCACATACTCATTAAATGTTAAAAAATATTAATTAATCATCCTCCTAATATAAGATTCTTAGTAGCTGACTTATCAGTTGAAATGGCACTAGTATACCTCCATCATATTCATAAAATGTATAATATACATAATCCCAACACTATTTTAGTTAGAGAAACTTGTTTCTTATACTATTTTCGTAGCTCTCATGTCACTGTCTATCTTGTTTAAGTGGACCTAGCCATGCCCTCCTGGCTAATCCATTATCTTCACTAGTATAAAATATAAATTAGAGAATAATTTTTTTACAGAAAATCACTTATAAATGACTATGTTTGGTCACATGATCATTAGGAGCTAATTTATAGTATGTTATCTATGTGACCAATTTATTGATATTTAACTTAGTCGTTAATTCATTGTCTCAATTTTATCAGCTAGTAGTATATTTAATCATGAATTCGGTCATTGATTTAGTCATTAATTGCCACATTTAATGACGAAACAAATAGATAAATGACTATTGGAAATGACAAATTTGTGATTATGAACTTGGACTAAAATTTGCATATAAATTACTATTAATGGCTAATTTACAACATCTTATCTCGTGATCAACATTTTGGAAATATTTCTTTGGCCATCAGTGGGTTTCAAATGATGACTAAGTTTTACATATAAATGACTACTAATTGCTAATTTACAGTATCTTATCTCACAATCAACATTTTGGTCATATTTGTTTGGTCATTAATTGGATTCCTTGTGTGAACACATAGTAGTATATTTGGTTGCAAATTGACTAATTTAGTAGTGTGTATTCATTTCATTTACTTTTATTAATAATCATTACAAGCCACTAATTTAGCCATTGTATATTCATTTTATTTTTTCTTCATTATTATTCGATATAAACTACTAATTTAGTAGTTTTATATTCATTTTAATTGTGTTCATTATTAATTAACATAAATGAATTAATTTGATTATGTGACTATATTTTAAAATATCATTTAATATTCATGCTCATCTAATATGAAAACACATATCAATCATGCAAATTCTCATAAGTTGATTACAACACTAAAATATATCAAGTACAATCATAAATAATTTGAACCACAAATTTTATTATATGAAATGTCAAGTATTACAATATGATTTTCTAACTAAATATTAACTCAGCTACAATTCAAGCATCGAGTAGTGTTTAATCACTTCAAAACATCCCCACTTTGTTTCCGATTCATTGCACATATGCTTATGCAACTTTCAAATCATTCAATGGTTTTCCTTTAAAAACCATGTAGCCGATAACATCCACTATTCGAGAGTCATGCCAAGGACTAGAAGCTCCATTTTTCATATAGTACATGGCTAGAATATGAATCTCATCCCATCAAAATGAAGCCAATAGATATTCATTTAACTATTAATAATGTCATCTCATCTACTTTTTTAATTAAAATATCTACTAAAGCTCTAATCATTATCTTGCAATATAATGAAACTTAATAACTTACTTTATATCACATAGAAAAGTTCACAAGAACATTAAATATAAATGAAGTAAACATAACTAGGTTGGTCACAATCCATAAGAGATTTTGGCACAAATATCTCTTCACAAACATAAACAAGAAGATAAAAATGCCTATTTCAAAATAAAATGCCTCTTTTAACAATAAATCATATGAAGCATGTACAATCCATTAAAAACAAACAATTCTTAAAGCAATTTCCATGAGAAAAACAATACTAAAACCAAAGGCACTAAATTTTGAAATAATAAAATGTGTCATAAGGCCACATCAGGTGAAAATAAAATAGTCATGAGCCAAGTACCATCTATTAAAAAATGTAGAAAATAGAAAGGCCAGATGGTCTACACAATCATAGAATAATTTCAATCCATATATAGTTAGGGCCATAACAAAACCCAGTAGTGCGTATCTTCATTTTTTAGACTTGGCAGTGGAAACAAAAAAACAATATCAATATCACGTAGGAAGTTACCATAAAAAATTACATTAACTTTCTACAATATAATATATCCATTGGATTACAACAACATTAGGCACAATGGATAAAAGAATTCATAATACATACGGTTGGAAGGACAAGGAGGGATTCTCCTAAATCCCGAAGGAAATCAAGTAGCTAAGTATTCATGGGAACTTGGCAAGAGGCAAATTAATTTGGCTTAAATGTATGGGCCATTGGTTGGGCTCTAGATGGATAAAGAAAGGAACCTCTCTAGGATAGTAATCCTTGCAGACTCCCTTCTCAAATACTAATAATCATATTTCACAAGTCCAAAATATAGAAAGGATTTTCTTTACCAATGTGATATAGTGGTAGGAGTGTAGATTGTTATTGTTGCATTTGACGATGATATGTTTCTTGTGTTTGTTGCTAATATTGTTGTTGACAACCATCTTACCAATTCACATACTTGAATATGTTATGTACAAGTTGTTGAGACCGATGTTGATAATATTCCTATAAATGCAAAAGTGTATAAGTATTGGTTAGGGCATCACCCATGTTAAACCATGCATGACTAGATTTCAATATAGTAATATAGGTAAATATTAGTAGAAATAAACTTTAAATACATAAGCATGAGTTAACGATGACAATAGAAAACGAGAAAATAAAGGCAATTATTTTCAAGAAATAGTAGCAATCTAGAAGAGTAGTTTCAAATTTGAATTCAAGGAGTCCCTATTACATTCCAAAAGAACATTAAATATAGAGAAGATAGGAATCTAATTTGTATTTAAGAATTTTCAAAATAGAGTATTGAATTTCTATATTATTGTTGCAATGAATTTTACATGCAAGGATTTATTGCTCCACGATCCTCTGGCCGAAATATATCACCATATAGAAAAGATAAAAATAGCTAATAAATAGATCGATCAATCCACAACGCAATGCTCACATACGCAACATAAAAGAAGTTCTAGATTCCATAAAGAAAAGGGAGTGCACCTAGCCTTCTCATAGGTCAGTGACACATTTTTCATATGTTGTGTTGGGCACCAAATTTGGTTACCTTTTCCCTACATTTCCATTCATATTTTCATCCTTTTTGCACTCATTAACATGTATCTATTATGCTAAACCTATGAGGTAACCCTCCTTTCTCTATCTCTTGAAATATTTAATTAATGAAGTAAAGTCACGAGGGTTTTACCTATGTGAGCAACTAAAACTTGTTATGTCCACAGATTCCAGAGAACAGGTGTTGATCTCCCAACATATAGCAGTAGTTCTACGATTCACAACAGTTGTTCAGCAGTGCTAAAATAGCATACCCAACTTTCAGTTGTTCCCAATCCATTTTGGATCATTTCTGTTCTCGCTCTCTCAGCACTAGTGCTGTTTTGAATTGATGTATATTTTTAGGCATGTAGTTGCCAGGTTTTGGGGGAAGATGTTATCACTGCTATATTGTATAAAATATGGATCGTTCCTGTGCGAGGGGTTGGCCATACCAGGATATGTATTGTAACAATTTTTCTTCAAATTAATAAAATATAAATTATTTCTTGTTCTTTCTTCGGTTGTGAGTAAACACAACCCTGATCAGAGAGTTGGGCCCGCTCTTCTGATAGGGTGCTGAGTGTTTCCTTTTTGTGTGTTATTTTACTTGCTATATCTATTTCCTTATTGTTGTTACAGATTACATAGATTGTTGTGAATTCCTTTTTAAGTTCAGCAGCTCATTTTGATTACTGTTATAGTGATGCTTTGATTTCTTAATGACGAACCCTTGGTTCACGTAGAGTGTAACCTTGCTCCTGCATATATCTTGTCTGTTACCTTGAAAAGAGTATGTACCCGGATTGATTAATTAATGTAGAAAAAGGGTTGACGAATTTTTTCATACCTAGACACCAACAGTTTGCCTCCGTTGTCGGGGAAGGCTAGCTAACAAGGTTCAAGATAGTCTATATCAACCAAAGGGTCAATCTCTCATCTTGGGGAGAGAAGGAGTTCTCTCACTCTACTCCAGGTCCTGAGCATATTTATTTCTTTTCTTTTTTGTTTTTGTTTTTCTATGTTTATCTTTCAGCCCATTAGGGAGGGATTCGTATTTTGATGCCCTACTCTAGGCCCTGAGTTTAAATTATTCTTGCATTTTTGTTTGTTTTGATTTTGGGGAAAACTCAATCTCTCGTCCTAGGGAGGGAGGGTCCTTTGACGCCCTGATTCAGGTTTTGAGTGTTGGATTTCCTTGTTTGTATTCTTTCTTTTGTTTGGTTTTTTTCCTCGGGAGGGAAGGTTCCTTTGACGTCGTGCTCTACGCCCTGAACCCTTGGTTTCCTTTTCTTTAGCTGTTTTCCTTTCTGCTTGATCTCTTGTCCTCAAGAGGGAATGGTCTTTTGACACCCTGTTCTAGGTACTGAGCATTGTGATGGTATTGAAATTTTCATCACATCAACTTCTATGAATAGAGATTCAAATAAATGGGGCAGAGAAAGAGCCCTAAAGAAAATCATCATGAAAGCTAAATCAAAGGCATCTTCTTGTACTGCTATGAGGCTTAGTATAGAGAAAATATCAGAAGGACAATTTGTAGATCAACCAATTTTGTCCATGACAGCCCTTGTT
The DNA here is from genome assembly GCA_000404065.3 of Pinus taeda. Lineage (NCBI taxonomy): Eukaryota > Viridiplantae > Streptophyta > Pinopsida > Pinales > Pinaceae > Pinus > Pinus taeda. Next base: position 34,694 of record APFE030592584.1, on the reverse strand, counting down.
GATTTGATACAACAAACCCTTCTAGCAGCCAAAGAGACAAGCAAAAATATACTTGATAAAGGATTATCATTGTTGATAGCATAAGAAGAAGAAGTTGCAAGTAGAACATCCGAGGGAATAGCCCATTCCAGTAGCCAAGAAGAAGTTGCAGAGAGGAGGTCTAAAGGGTCAAACCATTATCACAGAGAGGAAGAAGTTGTAGGGGCATTTCTATCACCAAAGGATAGAGGGGGTGCTATTAAGGCAACTCAAACCCCTATGGTAAGATACCTTCCATAATTTCCTACAGAGCTTGCTAAAATCCCCAATGATTATTGGAGAATATTCATCACACCTACAATCTCCACTATTGACTTCCCAATTTGGGATCTTGGGACTGATGCACCAGCAAAGTCCATTCCTTTAACAACTTTACCTAGATTCCATGGGCTTACTTTAGAAGATCCTGACACCTTCTTGTTTGATTTCAACATTTTGTGTTGGGGATATGATTATATAACGGATGCTCAAAAGTTGAAAATCTTCCCTGCTACACTAATATGGATAGCCCTGTGATGGTTTATGGGTCTTGGGGGAAGGACTATTTCAACATGGGAGGAGATGAAAACTGCTTTCCTAGAGACGTATTGGGATTACTTTAAATCATGGGACATTAAGGAAGAACTCTTCAAGTTTACATAGAAAGAGGACAAAAATATGGAAGACTGTTTGGAACGCTTTAAATACACATTGCAAAGATCAGGTCACTCTGGCCTGGATAAAGACATTTTGAAAATTATCCTTCTCTGGGCCTTTCGAGAGGACTCTTTGGAATTGTTAAATATAGCCAGAAAGGGAGATATATCAAAGGAGAACTTTGACACCATCTGCGAGCTATGCATCTAGTGCTCAAGGGGAGTTGCAAGGAATAAACAAGGGATTCAGTCAATAAAAGTATCTGGTGGAGGTGTCACAAAAGAAGAAATTGGAAATTTTTTGGACAGCTTGGGGACTGATATCATGATTACCCTATCTGAACAAATGGACACGCTACAGGTAAAACATAAACAACTAGAATTAGAAAGAACTATGGCTATATTTTGCCCAAAGTGCGCGAAGAAACACCCATAGAGGGAATGCCCATTAAATTCTATAGAGGAATGTTCAATCTGTGAGTTGAATCATGCAAAAAGTTCATGTCCGTCCTTGCTAGGATTGAAAGTAGTTTTTCAAGGGACAGGTGAAGAGATGGAGTAGTTGTACTTTCTGGGACCTAAAAGGCCATGGTAACCTCGACCATCAATGGGAAATAAAGGTATGTTCCCAGGTCCATCTCATTATTTTAGTAATTTTAATATCGGTCCCCAGGCCATGCCATATCTACACATGTGGCCCCAATACCAACTTCTACCCTGGTAGCAATGGGCTCCTCAAGCTAGTTTGACTTCCTTGTGGGCTTCGAACTAGTGTGGAGATTCTCCTCTTGGGTAGTTTCCCCAGTCAATGCCACAACAACAACAATAGTTTCCCTCTAATATGCCCCTTGGTAATTAGCCTGTTCACCCTCAACTTCCAATCCAACCCAATCCAAATCCTAACAATAAAGGGGCTCAACAAGCTGACACCCTCAACCTACCTTCATACAACATCTCCACTGTAGAATTGTATGAGATGAATTTAAGATCTGGGCAGGTAGTAGATGCTCAACTCTCACCTGTTATCATTGAACAAGTTGGCAGTGATTTAAAGGAACCATAAATGCTTGAAGAGGAGTTGAACCAAGTCAGCAAAAATCAGACACATCCTCAGCTGCTAATTACTCAAAAACACGAAGCTCAACCGCCCTGTCTAGAATGTTTGGCTTTGAGTAAATAGATCACAAAAGTTGAATTTTATTTGTTATGGGATCTAAAAAACATGTTTGTTAAGATTCTCCTGCTGCAAGCTATGAGGGACGTACCTATATATGCAAAAAATCTAAGGGAATATTGTTGGAAATACTAAGAGGGGGTTGAATTAGTATTTCTTTCCAATTGTTATTTTAACTAGCTAAATAATTTATATTTAGAACACAAAATGAAAAATAGGAGTAAATTCTTTTATTAATATAATCTTTACAATAAATTAGGTACAATATATATAAGGCTTCAATCTGTTACCAAGCACCAACTTGGTCTTTTGTGAGGCTCCAATATCTAGGGCACCAACCCTATCTTCTCAAGGCACCAACCTTGTGTTTAGGAGCACCAACTCCAATGACACCAATCCTTCCAATTCTAAGGCACCAATCCCAAGGGCTCTAACCGTATAGTTTTTCTTTGTCAAGACATGCTTTGATTGTATTACATTGCTCTCAAAATCTTCTTCACTGTGTTCTGTTAGTCTACACGTTCACTGCTTACCTCAATGACTAACTGTATTCATATGAAGGATTCTTCATAATTCTTCATATTGCCCCAAACAGAGTTTTCAAAGTGACATCATGATGATTTCAAATAGCCATCATGATCTACAAGAGTCTTCACACAACTTTAATGTTTTCACAATGAACTACACTAAGCTTTGAACCAAAACAACTCTCAGTTTCAAGCCTCTATTCTCATTGCCACGGTAAATGCTTTAGGAGTGACTACTTTGGGATTAACTACTTCAGGAGTGGCTTCTTTAGGGGAGTGACTGTTGCGATATCTTACTTTCAAGAAACAAACTCACAAACACTTCAGTGCTAGTGTTGTCTATTGCTCCCTTCAAATGATGACAGATGAAACTTCATTTCCTTTCACAGAACTATTCTTCAAAATTGTGTTATGTACTTCTTCCATTCAATTTAATTTATCACAGGTCTAAGCCTTTTTAAAGATTAACCCACTCAATGGAATGTTTTACCTTCATCTTTCCCTGGCCCTTCAGCTTCCTCTGCGCTCACTCAACCTTCAGCTTTCTTTCCACTGTTCGCATGACCTTTGTTTTCCTTTCTTATGCTAATTCACATTCACGAGCTGTGAATTGTGCTTATTCTATGGAGGTTCCACATGCTATGTCATCACCTTTAATACCGCAATCACAATTTCATGATAAAATCAGAGGTTTTACAAGTGTGCACATGCTCTTTCTATCGATGGAGTGGATGCGATACTTCATTAAATAGTTGTTAATAAATCTGTCAGGTCCACAGCCTTACTGCAATCGATGCTTTGTGGGACTTCGACTGGCACATGGATTAAAAACAACCTTAACCCTCACAGCTAACCGTGATATAAGGGTTGACTATGAGATCGATGGCTACGATTGAGTGCGGTACTTAAGCCACGATCAAGGAAGTCCATACTTTCCTAGCCCTCTCTTCCAATAGCTATTGCTCTGTGACTTCTGTCCACTCTTCCTCTCTTCCGATAGTTTTCCTCTTTACTACTATGTTATTGTTGTTACTCTTTGTTCTTTTGATAACACTTACCTTTGGGCATATGCGATAACCTGCTTCTCTTGCTCCAATGACTTGCTTCTTTGATGGCTTTCGATAAACTATTCATCTTACTCTTTGGCTTCTTGCTCCTATTGCTTTACTGGATCTACTGCGTCATTTACTGTTCAATTGTTGCTCAATTGACCTCCCGTTGCTCAATTGTTTTTCAATTCACTTGGGTCCTCCATCTCATCATATCATCATATATCAAAATTTCATCACTATGAGCATTATGTTCAATGGGCACCAATGGACAATCATGTATCAAAGAATTCGTGATCACAAACACTTCTATATTGACATTAATGACAGCCTAGATTAACAATCTCTCACTCTGTCATTGATCGAAATATTCTTCTTCTCTCCCCCTTTGACATCAATGGCAAAGGAGTGCACAAGGTCTCCCCCTATCGAACTCCTCCCCCTGTCACGCAACATCTTTATGAATCAACTTAATGTGATGCTAGAGGAATAACCCCCATCTTTTGGCAAAGATGTTCAAATTCTTCTTGAGGAAGAGGTTTTTTGAAAATATCAGCTATCTGTTCCTTAGTATTGATATATTCCAAGATGATGTTTTGTGCAGCTACTTGTTCATGAAGGAAATGATACTTGATTGGTATATGTTTGGTCTTTGAGTGCATCACTAGATTTTTGCTGAGATTGAGAGCACTTGTGTTATCACAATAGATGGCGATTGATTGATTTGTATCTATGTTGACATCTTCCAGAGCTTCCTTCATCCATAATACTTGAGTACAACAATTTGTAGAAGCTATATACTCGGCTTCAATTGTAGATAGTGATATGGATGTTTGTTTCTTGTTGAGCCAAGATACTAGACAATTTCCCAGGACGAATACATTTCCACTAGTACTTTTTAGATCATCAGCACTTATGGCCAAATCATCATTAGTGTATGCAGCCATAGTAAGAGTTGAGCTCTGAGGGTACCAAAGGATGAAATCAGGAGTTCCTTTCAAGTATCTGAGAATTCATTTTATATCCAACAAATGGGATTGTTTAGGAGCTTATTGAAATCTTCCCTCCATTGCTACTGCTTGCATAATGTTAGGTCTCATAGCAGTTAAGTATAGGATGGATCCAATTATTAACCTATAATGAGTTGCAGCTACCGAAGGAGAGTCATAATCTTTGCTTAATTTGTATTATGTGGTCATAGGTGTGCTCATTGGTGCACAGTCTTCCATTCCATATCTTTTAAGCATGTCTTTAAGATATTTTTCTTGAGATATGAACATGCCTGCCATGGTTTGAGATACTTGTAGTCCAAGGAAGTAAGACAAATCTCCTATCATCAACATCTCTCTTTTGACATATTTTGAGCAAACTCATGGCTTATCTCATCATTATTACTAGCAAAAATCAGGTCATCAACATAGACAAGAGTGACTAGTTACCTATTGTCATCCATTTTTATGTAGAGATTACTTCCTACCATCCCCTTCTTGAAGCCTTGTTGTTGTATATAGTGATCCAATCATGTGTACCAAGCTCTAGGAGCTTGTTTCAATCCATATAATACCTTTTTCAACTTACAAACAAAGTCTTTTCCTTCTACTAGATTTAACCCTTTTGGTTGCTCCATGTAGATTTCTTCCTTGAGTTCCCCATTTAGAAATGTTGATTTTACATCTATTTGATAGATTTTAAATCCTTTTGAGCAAGAAAATGCCAAGAACATCCTTATAGCTTCCACACGAGCTACTGGTGCAAAGGATTCTTCAAATTTGATTCCTTCAATTTTTGAATAACCTTTACAAACAAACCTTGCCTTATTTCTAATGATTTGTCCATCTTCATTAATTTTGTTTTTGAACACCCACTTTGTTCCAATTATATTTTTATTCTTTGGATGAGGTATCAGCTCCCATGTCTCATTCTTCTCTATTTGAGACATTTCTTCTTCCATGGCTTTTACCCAATGAGGATCCTTACTTGCTTGAGTAAATGTTTCTGGTTCTATTATAGATAGGAGAGCAACATTGTTTTTCTTTGGTATACTTGTCATCCTTCTTTGGGTTTGTATCCCTTCATCTATATTGCCAATAATTTGTTCTTCTAGGTGATGTTTTTAGAGAAACTTCATCTTTGAAGGGGTTTGAGATGGTTCTTTTTACTTTTCTTGATCTTTTTCCTCCTTTTGAGGTTCTTCTTCAATGAGAGGGTCAACTTCATGATCTTCAATTTCTTTTTCTGGAAGGTCTTCATCAATCTTCACACCAGTGCTTTCTACTATTTTCCGTAGTCAATTATTGTAGCACTTGTAGTCTTTGCTCCTTGTAGAATATCAAAGGAATATCCCTTCGTCAACCTAAGAATCAAATTTTCCTGGTGAGCCATCATTGATTTTAATGAAGCACTTAATTCCAAAAATATTGAAGTATTTTACTGGAGAAGGTCTTCCTTTCCATAATCCATAAGGAGTCTTCTCATTATTTGGTCTTAGTTGAGCTTGATTCAAGGTACAAACAACTGTCCCGACTGCTTCTCTCTAGAATTTTGGCTACAAGTCAATTATTATTAACATTGTTCTTTCCATTTCTTGAACTATTCGATTTCTTTTTTCAACCACCACATTTTTCTTGGGCATTCTGGTAGTAGAGAGTTCTCTTTCGATTCCATGTACTTTACAGAATTCATCAAATTATTTTGATGTGAATTCTCCCCCTCTATCTATTTTAAGACATTTAATCTTAGAATCCTTTTCATTTTCTACAAGAGCTTTAAGATTCTTAAAACACTCAAATGCTTCAGATTTATATTTTATGAAATATATCCACATCATTCTAGTATACTCATCAACAAATAAAGCAAAGTAAGTTTCTCCTTGGAGTGGCAGCGTTCTAGTTGGTCCACATAAATATGCATGGATGATCTCCAAAGGTTTTGATGTAGAAAACTCCTTGGACTTGTGGATGCTTCTAGTTTGCTTTCCATGTTGACATGGACCACATACTCCTTGATTTGGCTTGAATAACTTTGGGATGTTTTGTACTGCATTAATATTACTGATATTGATCAAGTTATCGAAGCTTGTATGTCCAAGTTGCTTGTGCCACAACCAACTTTCATCTGTTTGACTTAAGTAACATTTATCTTCTTGAATTTTGTTCAGAATGTAGATGTTATCTGATGTTCTAACTCCTTACACCACAAGTTCCCCTAAGCAAGAGTTTCTTATTTCACAATCTTTAGTGCTAAAGAAAACATTATGTCCTTGATCACAAATTTTGCTAACACTCATGAGATTGTGTTTGAGCCCATTTACTAGCAAAGCATTTTGAGCCTTTCCTTTTCCATTAATAAGGGTAACAGTTCTTTTTCCAACAATTTTGGCAGATCCACTTCCAAAGGATACATTTCCTTTCTATTTGTTCAATGAGACAAACTTATTTTTGTCCCCTGTCATATGTTTGGAGCACCCACTATCCACAAACGTATGATTTTCATCAATGTGAGCACATACAAGTAGGCCACATTTATCCATGTTGGGATTCTCATTTTTTTCTTTTCTTCTTTTGAGGGGGAAATTTTGTTCATTATGTCCATTATCATTACATAATGAGCAAATTGGATCAAATTTGGCTAAGGGATCAAAGGAGTTGTAGGTTTTGATTTGTCGTTTCCCTTTGAGACCATATGGTTTGTTTTTTTAATCCTTCAAATTTGGTGTTTCATTCTTACGGGCCATGCAATGTCTAGCTTGATGACCAAAATTTTTACAATAAAAACAATGCCCAAAAAATATAGTTTTGTACCTGTTGTAATAGCCATGAGTTGAATCAACATTATTCCTTGGATTTACTCTCTCTTCATTCATTGGATTTGAGATGGGCCTTTGATGAAATAATTTTTCTTCTTTTGGGTTGCTGGAAAGTATGTCGACATAGCTTTTTGCATTATTCTTAGTACTTAATGATTCTCATTTAAAATCTATCCCAGATTTGTCATGTTAAGGTTTTTGATTATTTAGGATAATCTCAAGTATTTGAGGGATTTCCCAACCCTTTTTGACTTGCTCCAATTCCTTCCTTAGAGATACTATTTTGCCTTCACGTCCTTCACAAAATTCTTCTTTTTCTTTTAGCTTATTTTTCAAGAGGTCTTCCCTTCTTTTTGTTTCCTCATTTTCTACCTTGAGAGAGATGATTTTATTTTGTAATTTCTCATTTCCTTCAATGGTACTCATTAAAAATTCATCTACATTTCCTTCTAGACCTGAATCATCATTATCTGTGAATGCCATGAATAATACTTCTTGGCTTCCGGCATGGTCATTTTCTTCATCTGATTCATCATTACCTCCTTTGCAGTGAGGGAATTGATTAGTAGATTTATTTTTGATGACTACAAATTCACCTTCATCAGACTCATCTTGCTTAGAGAAGAAATTCATCTTATTGAACCCTTTCTTTCTGTATACCATCCTTTTAGAATTTTCCTCCCCATCACTATCATGCTTAAGAGGACATTTTGCAGCATAATGACCTATTCTTCCACATTTGAAACAAATAAGAGGGTACTTTCCTTTTAGCTTAGATCTTTTCTTTAGTCTTCATACAAATTGCACCAATTCGGATTCAACATTAGAGTCATCACTATTGGTATTCAATTCCTTCCCCTTTCTTGATTTTGAGGCCTTGAATGTTGCATATTTGGAACTTGGGCTTCCTTTTCTCATCTCATAGGGAATGAGGATTCCATGAACTTTATCCATCTTGAGAGTATCTAGGTCCTTCATTTCTTCTATAACACTTACTTTGGAGTCAAATCTGTCTGGGAGAGATCTTAAGACCTTTTGAACAATAGTGCTTTCTTCAATGTTTTCTCCCAATCCTTTAAGAGAGTTGACCACTTCAGCTACTTGGACAAAGCATGATGCAATATCTTCTTCATCATCCATTTTCAGACTTCCAAATTTCCTTCTATGAGTTTGAAGCTTTGCCTTCTTAACTTTGGAGTCTCCATCATATAAGCTAACTAGCTTATCCCATACTTCTTTAGCCAAGTCACAATTAATGACTTTTGTAAATTCAAAATCATTTATTCCACTAGTGAAGGAATTTAAGGCTTTCGTCTTGATCTGTTGGAAGAGCGGAAGGAGCTATGTACTCATTTAAAACTGAATGCCAAACTTCAGGTCCAAGGAACATCAAGTAGAAAGACATTCTCTTTTTCCAAAAACCAAAATTTGTGTCATCGAATAGAGGAGGTCTTCCTGACACTTCTTGATTTCTCATTGTGACTAGGAATCCTTCTTCTAGCTGTTAGGCTGATATGAAAAAGTTGGCTCTGATACCAATTGTTGGAAATACTAAGGGGGGGGGGGGTTGAATCAGTATTTCTTTTCAATTGTTATTTTTACCAGTTAAATCATTTATATTTAGCATACAAAATTAACAATAGGAATAAATTCTTTTATTAATATAATATTTACAATAAATAATGTACAATATATATAAGGCTCTAATCTGTTGCCAAGAACCAACTTGGTCTTTTGTGAGGCTCCAACCTTTAGGGCACCAACCTTGTGTTTAGGAGCACCAACTCCAAGGACACTAGTCCTTCCAATTTTGAGGCACCAACCCCAAGGACTCCGACCCTATAGTTTTTATTTGTTAGAACATGTTTTGATTGTATTACACTGCTCTCAAAATCTTCTTCACTGTGTTATGTCAATCTACAACTCCACTGCTACCTCAAAGAATACTTGTCTTCATATGAAGGAGTCTTATAAATTCTTCATATCGCCCCAAACATAGTCTGTAGAGTTACCTCATGATGATTTCAAATAGCCATCATGATCTACAAGAGTCTTCACACAACTTCAATGTGTCTACCATGAACTGCACTAAGCTCTGCACCAAAAAAATTCTCTATTTCAAGCCTCTGTTCTCACTATCACGGTAAATGCTTCAAGGGTGATTGCTTTAGGAGTGACTTCTTTAGAGGAGTGACTATCGCGATATCTTGATTCCAAGAAACAAACTCACAAACACTTCAATGTTGGTGCTGTCTACTGCTCCCTTCAAATGATGACAGATGAAAGTTTATTTCCTTTCACATAACTATTCTTCAAAATTGCATTATGTACTTCCATTCAATTTAATTTATCATAGGTGTGAGTCGTTTTAAAGATTAACCCACTCAACAGAATGTTTTACCTTCATCTTTTGTTGGCCCTTCAGCTTCCTCTATGCTCACTTGACCTTCGACTTTCTTTCTACCATTCGCACGACCTTTGCCTTCCTTTGTTATGCTAATTCACATTCACGAGTTGTGAACTGTCCTTCTTCTATGGAGGTTCCACATGCCATGTCATCACCTTTAATCCCGCAATCGCAATTTCATGAGAGAATCGAAGGTTTTACAAGTGTGTACATGCTCTGTCTACCTATGGAGTGGATGCAATATTACATTAAACAATTGTTAATAAATCCGTCAGGTCCACATCCTTATCACAATCGACAGTTTGTGGGACTTCGACTAGCACATGGATTAAAAACAGCCTTAACCCCCACAACTTACTGTGATATAAGGGTTGACTATGAGATTGACGGCTAGGATTGAGTGTGGGACTTCAGCCACGATCAAGGAAGTCCATACTTTCCTACCCCCACTCTTTCTATAGTTGTTTCTCCTATGACTTCTCTTGACTCTTCTGCTCTTCCGATACTTTTCTTCTTTACTCCTCTATTATCATTTTTGCTCTTTGTTCTTTTGATAACACATACCCTTGGGCATATGAGATAACCTTCTTCTCTTGCTCCAATGACTTGCTTCTTTTATGGATTTCGATAAACTCTTCATCTTACTCTTTGGCTTCTTGCTCCTGTTGCTTTACTAGATCTACTGTGTCATTTGCTATTCAATTGCTGTTCAATTGATGTTCAATTGTTCTTCAATTGTTGTTCAATTGCTCTTCAATTGACCTCCTGTGTTATTTTTTGTTCAATTGTTGTTCAATTCACTTGGGTCCTCCATCTCATCATATCATCATATATCAAACTTTCATCACTATGAGCATTATGATCAATAGGAATCAATGGGAAATCATGTATCAAAGAATTTGCCATCACAAACATTGCTATATTGACATCAATGACAACCTAGATTAACAAATATTGTTCTAAGAAGCCTAAAAGGAAATCAAGGGACTCACTCATCATTCATGTGGTGGGAAAGATATCCAATTTTATGATGGGGAAGGTCATTCTTGTGAAATATGGAGATCCTGAGAACCCAATTTTAACCGTGACAATTAATGGAGTAGAAATTCCACATGTGCTAGTAGATTTGGGTGTTTCCATAAATGTCATTACCGCTGAGACTATGCAAGCATTGGGTCTTTGAAACTTGAAACCTATACCTATTGTATTAGAGCTGTTAGGCCGATCTACGGTTAAACCAGTAGGTAAGTTAGAAGATATTACAATCTCAGTTGATTCGTGGCACTACCTTGTGGATTTACAAGTACTGCAAATGCAATCCCCAACTGGTGGCCATCCCCTGATTCTAGGAAGACCATGGCTGGCAACTGCAGACACTTATATTGGGTGTTTTTCTGGACATATGGTTATATCAAATGGACAATGTACTAAGAACTTAGTGCTATATCCTCTTGTAGAACCTAGTCCATTAGCGAAACCATCAGTCCGCAAGAAACCTTTACCAAAGGAAGAATCTGAATCTGAAAATGAGGAATTAAAGCTAGTCCTTACTATTAGACAGACTCTTCAATTGAAAATAGAAATAGAAGATGATACAATTACTACTTTTATTAGTGATCCTTGTTTTGTTTCAGACTCAAATCAACAAATTCTAGAGTCCCTCTTGAGTTGTGAAACACAGGAAAGTATCAGAATAGTTAATGGATTCGATGAGCTACATACTGCATCCAATGAGAGCATTTCAATTGAAATAGATCCAAGAAAGACCCTGAATATCAATCCAGATCTATTAGAATCCCAGACGAAACAACTCTTGGATGTTCTTCGAAAACACAAAGAAGCATTCGTCTGGGACTATAAAATATGAAACGGATTTTTGCCAATTTATGCACCCATCATATATACATCAAAGAGGACTATCTTCCTGTGAGATAGCCTCAGAGAAGGATGAACCCTGCTCTGAAAAATATGTCAAGGAAGAACTTCAAATGCTAGTGGGATTTATCTATGCCATTTCGGACAATCAATGGGTTTCCCCATTAATGGTGGTTCCTAAGAAAAATGGTAAATGGCCGATATGCATAGATTACAGAGAATTAAATAAGGCATCACAGAAATACCATTTTTCATTACCATTCATTGAAAAAATCTTGGATACTCTGTCTGGGAAGAAGTTCTCCTTCTTGGATGGATTTAGCGGGTACAACCAGATCCAGATAGCTCCCGAAGGTTAGGATAAAACCACTTTCACATGTCCTTGGGGAACGTTCGCATACTGAGTCTTCCCATTTGGTCTTTGTAATGCACTTGCAACATTCCAAAGGGAAATTTGGGGATTTTCTCTAATCTGGTAGATAAAAATGTTGAGATTTATATGGATGATTTCACTCCATATGGGGATTCATTCGAAGAGGGGTTGGAAAATCTGAAAAAAGTACTTGCAATATTTAAGCGGGCACATGTCTCTTTGAGTATGATAAAATGGCACATGATGATGGATGAAGGAATAGTTTTGGGACATTTATTCTCAGCTGCTGGAATTCGAATGGATCCAGCTAAGATAAAGGTAATATTGCACTTCCCGGTACCTAAAACACCCACAGAGGTACGTAGCTTTATTGGTTGTGCTAGTTATTATAGGCGCTTTATAGAAAACTTTGCTAAAGTAGCCCATCCACTTTTTCAATTGCTGAGAAAAGATGCAGATTTTGTGTGGGCAGATGACTATGATGCAGTCTTTATGAAGATCAAGGAAGTTGTCTGTAGAACTTCAATCCTTCGAGGGCCAGACTGGACATTACCATTCCATGTCCATGTTGATGCTTCTCAGACAGAAGTCGGGGCAGTTTTGGGGCAGCGAGTGGATAAGGTACCATATGCAGTCTACTATGTTGGTAAGAACTTGGCTCAAGATGAGTTGAACTACACAGTGACTGAAAAAGAATTCCTCACTGTCATCTATGCCATCAACAAGTTCAGGCATTATATTATCGGGTACCCCACCTTTGTACATACTGATCATGCAAAAATCAGGTATCTAATGAATAATCCCATTACTCCTGGTCGTATCACATAGATGCCTTTTATTAGTTCAAGAGTTTGACATTACCATAGTAGATAAACTAGGGAAGGACAATGTGGTTGCTGATTTTCTGTTTAGGCTAGAAAATAATGCCGAAGGTACACCGATCGAAGATAGTTTTCTAGATGAACAAATTTTTGCAATTTCTGCTAACACTCTATGGTATGCAAATATTGATAACTATCTTGCTACAAGGAAGGTACCTCATCATTTGTTAAACAAGGATCAATGGAAAAGTATTCATCAAAGTACCCGATATTCATGGAGGGCAGGGTATCTCTTTCATACAGGGGTTGATCAGCAGATTTTGAATTGCGTATCAGAGGATGACATCTATGAAATACTAAAGGTTTCCCATGATGGCCCTTGTGGAGGACATTTTGCAAATAAATGAACAGGCCACAAGGTGCTACAAATGGGATACTATTGGCCTTCTATCTTTCGTGATGCCCAACATTATGTACGAAGATGTGATAGTTGTTAACGGATGGGACAGCCTGGGAAATCGGATGAGATGCCACTACATCCCCAGATAGTCCTTGAACCTTTTGAAAAGTGGGCTATTGACTTCAATGGAGCTTTCAACCCACCTTCTCACCAAAAGTTTCACATTCTGGTTTGCACCAATTATGTAATTAAGTGGGTGAAGCTAGAGCTATTGTGAAAGCAACAAAACAGGTGGTTATGAATTTTCTTTTTGAAGAGATATTTGCTCAATATGGTACTCCAAGGGAGACTGTTTTAGATGGGGGAGCACAGTTCACATCCAACATGATAGGAAAGCTTATGTAGCAATATGGAGTTAAACACAAAGTAACAACTCCTTACCATCCCCAGGCGAATGGAAAAGTAGAAAGTACAAACAAGGTATTGGAAAATATCTTGACAATAATTGTAGCAAGTCATCACTAGGATTGGTCTCAGAAACTTCCAAAAGCTCTTTGGGCATATAGGACAGCATGGAGGAATACAACTAGGTTTTCACCATTTGAGTTAGTGTATAGTAAATCCCCCTTATTCCTAGTATAATTTGATATCAGCATGCTCAGAACAGCTTTGGAAGTGGTATTAGACTTATCAGGGTCCTAGAAACATCAGTTGGAACAACTCAATGAGTTAGATGAGATCCATTTAGTGGCTGTCCAAAAAACTACTACTGTTAAACAATAGAGAATGAAGTGGCATGATAAATTTATCAAAAATAAGGTGTTTCATACAGGAGATTGGGCATTTCTCTATGAATCCCAGTTCAAATACTTTAAAGGGAAGCTTCACACTTGTTGGATGGGACGTTATGAAGTGGACGTGTGTTTGACAATGGAACATTCATATTAATTACAATAGATGAAACTCATACTTCCTTTCTAGTGAGTGGACATAGTCTGAAATTATACCACCATCCAGCTTCTAAGGATGCCTTCATCAAACATCTCCCTGATAACTTTGGTTTGATGGTTGTTGGTGCAGGGAATGCTCTCTCTGCCTTCTAAATATATAATATGTGTGTGTGTGTGTGTGTGTGTGTGTGTTATATTATATATATATATATATATATATATTATATATAATATATATGCTCTTACTACTTACTTGTTTGTCTTTTGCAGGGGTAATGATCGAATTATGACAAGAGAGAGTTGAAAGAAAAATTTTCCAAGGAATATTTCATATTGTTACTCTGTTACTACTGTTACTCCTGAAAAGTTTTCTAACTGTCAGTTGTTGTTACTTCGCTGGTGCTGTTACTTCATTGGTGTTGTTACTCCGTCATTGTTGTTACTCCATCGGTGTTGTTACTCCACCGTTGATGTTACTCCATTGGTGTTGTTACTTCGTTGTTGTTATTACTCCGTTGTTGTTGGTACTCCATCGGTGCTATTACTCCACCATTGTGGTTACTCCTTCGGTGTTGTTACTCTGTCGTTGTTGTTACTCTATCAATGTTGTTACTCTTCCGTTGTTACTCCATCAGTGTTGTTACTCCGCTGTTGATGTCACCTCGTTAGTGTTGTCACTCCACCATTGTTGTTACTTTGTCAGTGTTGTTACCCCGCCATTGTTGTTACTCCATCGGTGTTGTTACTCCACCACCAAGTAGTTCACTAGGTACGCCCCCACTGACTCTTATGGATTTAATTAAAATATTCCATTAAAGAGATTATTATGTGTTGTATAAAGTCGCATTTAAGTTGGGGGGTGTCCCATCATAAAAAAATGACGGTGTATTATTAATTATATTCATACCACATAATTACCAAATCCAATGTGAATGGGAATCAAAAAATATTTTGATTTCATAATTATGATTCTGATGCATTGGGATTTGAATTCATACGCCAAAAATCTCTTCAGTCCTTTCCCCAATACAATGCATTTAATTATTGTAATCATGTGGTTGTACTACCATAACTCACCATCATTGGCTACGTTTTCCAAGAATTTACTGTCACTTTCACCACCCTTTTACCTTGCGACCATTATGTTGTTACCATCGCCACTATTAGTGTGGATTGCGGCTACTCTTCCCCTACCAGTCGACTGTGTCCGCTGTGTTGTTATCGTTTCTACAACGATGGGTGGGTTGGTCGTGCGCCATGAGCCAGAGGATACAACAGTGGTCTAAAACAATGGGGAGGTATGGAAGATTTTCATAAATGCATGTTAGGATGCTATCTTGACAGGTTGCAGGGATTCATTGAAGCAGTTGCAATTTAATTTGCAATCAATTTAGGTGAGAATATCTCTCAAGTTTGAGTAATAGAAATCCCTGTCATAGAGGAAGCCATCACGGAGGTCAGTGAGCTACCACAGCCAAGGACAGATCTAGTTTTCAAGAAGAACTTCCCTACCAGAGATCCCCAAATTATTTCTACAAGACGATGAGAACGTCATCCAAAAAGGGCGAGGGTATGACCAAAATTCATTACCACACCCATGGGGTGATGTAGCAGGTTTTGTAATGAGGTATATAACCTGTGAAGGGAGGTATACCACTTTATTTAAATACCATTTCAGAGTGTTGCCTTACCTTCAATTTCCACAGTCATAAGCCTTTTCATTAAACATGCCTTTCTTCCTGCTAAAAAGCCTCCAGCTAATGGCGCAATCTCCTCGGCGTTCACAAAACGTTGCAGCAGTTATCACCAACCATGGGTTGGTTCGACTATTGGTCATGCATGCAATTGCTTGGTTTCAAATCTTGTGGGAAACATTATGGCAATATACAGAGGAAGAGATAGCAGCTATTATAGCCGCTAGAGAGGGACAATCAGAAGCAATGGAGGAAGAGCCAGAAGCAATGGAGGAAGGATTAGTAGCAGAAGATGAATACGTGGATCAAGAAGAACTGGAGGAAATGGAGATGGAGACCAAGGAGTTGGAACAAAAAAAAGATCTTGGAGTAGAAAGGACAGTTGAGGTTGTTACAGAAGAACCAACCTCAACTATGGAACCAATGGAAGAAGAAGTGTTGCACAAGAGAGGTTTGATATAGAAGAAGCCATTAGCACCATGGCCAAGGTTGTCCCACAAAAACCATTGTCGACTATGGATCCACGGGAGAAAACTAGCAGCACCATAATGGGAGAAGAGGTACTATGGTAGGCTGAGGTAGAAGAAATTGTTGACATTTCAACCGAGGCTATCCGACATGAACCAACCTCGACTTTGGAGCCAATGGAGGAAGATAGATTAGGACAAGAGGGGCCAAAGGCTAAAGAAACTATGGGATCAACAAGAGGAGAAACTATGGTCACAATGGACGGGGTCGACATGGTGATACAAGAGTCCACCTTCATCAATGTCAAGCTGGAAGAAATAGTTCTAGCATAAACCCTGTTACACAAAAATATTGTCACCTTGATTATTTGCAGTCGATGTAGGCCTATCATCACCTATACCAGCTTCCTAAGCAAGTCTTAGACCTCAGCTCTTCAAAACAAGCTTGAGAAAAGAGAGAAAGACATCAAAAAAGCAATATAACTCTGGTTCCGCACTTTCT
>APFE030592573.1:0-15217 GCA_000404065.3 Pinus taeda | reverse complement strand
TGAGGAGCTCCGCGGCAAATAGACGCACCAGGACGAGGGCTCAACATTTGTCGAAGAGGTGCCAAGACTGGTGGCAGAACAAGTTCCAAAGCTGCCGGAGGCGTCAACTTCCAAAGCAAGCGATGTCAACCTGGGTCCTCATCCTGTTGCAGAGGAAGATGAAGGATTTGGATGGTGCCCAATGGTCGAAGAGGAACCAGAGAAGTAGCTGGCCCTCCGCTCAGCTTCACCCTGTCCAGCTTCCCTCAGGTCTTGTTTTGGCTTTCGGTTCATATAATCTCAATGCTTTTCTGGTCTTGTTTAATGCTGCCCCTGCGAGGGATAACTCTGTTAGTAATCGGCTGCCCCTGCGAGGGTTAATCCTTTTGACTGGTCTTGTTTTGTGATGCCCCTGCGAGGGATAATTCGGTTGGTAGTCTGCTGCCCCTGTGTGGGTTATTCATTTTTCTTGGGATGCGCCTTTTTGAGAGTTACAGTACCCCTGCGTGGGTTGATATCTGGTCAGAAGCAGGATGTTATATGCAAGTATGGCGCCCCTATAGGGATCTCTCTCAGTTCAGAACACCAAGGCTTAGCCTCAGGCGAAGATACTATATGACTGTAATGTACTGCACGTTACTGTAAATAATAGATTAGCTTTTTAGCGAGAAATTTTTTTTTCCTTAAATTAAGGAAATCAACTGCAGTTAATTAATTTTCTGGTTGGAGCTTCTGAAGTGGTCCATTACTCCATCTGGAGTTCTCTACCTTGATCTGTGGAACACCTGACACATAGCCATTAGATGCTTGATGGAAGCTTGGCTATAAATTCATCTGTTTGGTCCCCAAGTTAGTTTCTCAATCCCCTTCAGTTGTTTACACCATCTAGCTGAGAGAGCATAGCTTGGAAGTGCCTTCAAATTCACTGTGATTTTTCTTTTCTTTTTGCTTGGATTGTAGCTAGAGTGTTGTTTCAGTGAATAAAGCAAGTGGACTGTGGTTTGCAGCAAGAGCGTTATGAATGGCTGGAGGTAATCCTGGGCATTGAAATTTCATTTTTAGATTCTTTAATTCCGCATATAGAATCGTTGTTGTAAATTTATTACATTGGTATCAGAGCGTACATTTATCTCTGCCTTGGTATAGATTTAGTTTAAATTTCCTCTGATTGATGTGATTGTATCCCACTAAGTAGCTGCCTGATTCGCATCGGATACGATTACGCATACCCTTCTAAGTTCTGAGTAGCAAACATAAATCACAGCATATAAATGGTATGTTAGAATGGGTTGTATTTATTTAACAACCATTAAAATGGTTTTACCAATACGTTTTGTGCTGGCTGTCTTGACCCATCGAGTGTGTCCCTCTGCGAATGCATTGATTGCATTGAGTATAGGCCCTAAAGCTAGGTATGAGGTTGCATTGTGCTGTTGCTGCTCATTAAAGAAAGAAACGACATTCCAAAAGCTTATTTAAAGAATCGTTGTTAATTCTTACCATCATTAGTTTAGCCGACTATTGGATTGGATGGTGGAATGAATGAAATATACCCTTCAAGCGATTGAAAATGCTATGAGGATACGCCCTCAAAGGGCTTTCAGCAATTTTGCATTTGCGTATAAGTGGCTTGCTTTGAATCGAATGCAAACCACCTAATTAAAGATGCTTATTTACCCTTGCCTAACCAAGGCTATGAATACTTTGAAACAAAGGAAACCAAAATGGAGTGCCTGCATGTAGCGAAGAAGCTAAGGTTCCTGCTATTCTTGTTTTATTTTTTGTATTTCCTTAGCCCGACTGCCTCTGGGATTTGCATTAACGGCAAACAGAATCACTCTACTGGAGCTGAAGAAATCCCTTAAGGGGGAAGGGATTTCCGATTGGAGCCAGAATCATTCAGATCACTGTTCATAGACTGAGGTTACATGCAGTCCGGTCTCCGGCAGAGTCATTGCCCTTAATCTTAGCGGCACCAGTTATTGCAGCGGAGCCGAGGGTTTTCCTTCGTTTTGTCCTTCAGAGCATAACTATAGTGATAGTAAACCTAGCCCGAAACTAACTGGGGAGGCAAGGTGGTGAGGTGCTTCGGTCGTTCTTTGTGATGTAGACCGAGGAAAGTCCCCGGGCCAAATTTCGCAGAAATTGCAAACTCGAAAGAGTAGATCTTCGCTTAGTAGACCATCTGGTGCCCTAGCGGGCGGGACTGAGACACATGTGGAGCCTTCTCTTCCAGGTGATGCTCGGCGAAGCAGCTAGCCATGTTCACAGATTTGATGCTACAGAAGCAAGATGCTATAGAAGATCCTGACAACTTTGAAACCAACCGTAATCCTCCTTTGCAGACGCTTTACAACTTCACTAAACATTGGAACCCCTATCTTGTGTCATAATAATAATATTTCTTAACTAGTTGTGTATATAATGAGAAACCTAACTAAAACAACTGTTATTCAATCCCCACCTTGTCTCGCTTCAGAATGCACTTATGCTTTTTCCTATGAAAGGAACTTCAACTGAAAAGATTGAATGTGAACACTCTACTTCAACTTCGTTAAAAGTTTAAAATTTATATAGTTTATTCATCTACCTTCTTTTACTCTGTTCCTACTAGCACTAGATTCAGATTTGATCAAAGCCTTGATTAATCAGTCTCTATCAATGCTTAAAAGAAGGTTTGTGCCTTTCTGGTTAATTATGAATGCAAATTCCAGAAAGACACTGACGAAAACCCTGGTAGGAATACTCAAAAAAAAAAAAAAAACTGATATGTATGTGGATCCTGGCATTATCACAATTGGCATAGCTCCTAGCAGACACAGATCAGGTGTCTGTGAGGTAGTAAAACCCCTATACAAGATATGATTTCATGGTCTTCTTGGAATCTTGTTTGAACAGTAAAATTTTACGATATTTTCATGTGGAATTCCAGTTAGTGGCGATTCCTTGTAGCCTACTGTCACTCCCATTAGCTAAACTGGATGAAAGTTAGCAAATGATCCCTCGTGTAATAGAGGCACTCAGTTAGGGGTGTTCTTGCTCTCTTTTATGTTGTAACACAGCTGCATTTCTGTTTTGGGAAAATAACAGGAAGTAGCAATGGGGGTTCAGTCCACCATTCTAAGACACCCAATTAGGAAATTGTCTACTCTTCTTTACTCTGTTTCTAATTAAACCCAAGTGTCTCTATGTTTTAACTTCTTATTTCTGATTTGAATGAAATTTGATTATAATGAGGTGAGTGGGGATGGATTGAGTACCCAACTAACTTACGCAAGTTGATTTCTCCGCCCATTTTCTACAGCCTAAAGATACTCTATTAGAAAGAAACTAAAGTGTTGTAAGAAAAAAACAAAGGCTTTTATAGGAATGCTTGCCATTAAAACATTTTCAAGATTGTTTATATTTGTCTAACTTGTTTCTCAAGTCATACAAGAAGCTTCCACTAATGTAACCATTTGTTTGAACCAAATCAAAGTGGCTTGAAACCATCCAGTGTTATTCAGGCCTAACAAAAATAAGAATCAACAAACAACCTTCAATATATAATGACTTATATATGTTAAGTTTTATAATTAATGGAGAGGAGCGCATATTTATTTGTCTATAGTTTTGACAGATGTCAAATTGAAATAATTGACGGAGTACTTAAAAGTTAATACATACATTGTTATGTATTTTAGGCTTGTTTATGTATCATTGGCCTGAATTTTGTGCTTTGTTAGTTTATATGGTGCAAGCTCTTTGAAGCTTTTTGGCTTTAAAAATTTATTATGTGTGGGTGCATGGGAGCTGTGTTATGTGGGGCATTGTCTTTATAAGTATGGCATAAAATGGTGGTTTTGGTTGGTTTGTTGGTTGATGTACAAGTTTAACACTTTCAGACTTATAGGCTAACCTTTTAGTCAAGAGCGACCCTTATATAAGTTAACCTTTCAAAACCTTTCAATCAGGACCAACCCTTCGAAGGGTTCGTTCTTTCCAGGCCAACTCTTCCTACATTTTCTATTCTTTTCTTTTGGTGAGTCATTAAATTACTAAACTGTGCTCATATTTAATTTGCGTAAAGGAGTGCTTTAATTTAATTTAATTTAATTTTAATTTATTTATCTTATGAGCAAAATAGCTTGTTTGCTGGTCTATTTTTGTTTTTTTTATAAACTTAAGGATGGAGCCTGAAGTCAAGCCAGCTAGCCTTTGAACTGCATTTGCTATGCAAGTGCAAAGTAGATCAATGCTACTTCAGTCAATCTCCGGGTTTTGTTTATGAATTGAACAATCGATTTGCAGTCATTTATGGTAATGCTGACTGCAAATTGACATTTTAAATAAAGAATAATGTCTAGTGATCCATATAATTTTAATTAATTAGAGAATAGCCAGAGCATCTTTAATTAAATAAAATTATATATTTAGATTGGTTAGATCACATAAAGATTATTTAGACATTAAATTGTAATTAATTAGACTAAATATAATAAATTTTATCCCACAGGAATTTTTATTATATTTATCTAATTAATTAGGATAAAATTTCAAAACCTACCCACAGGAGTTATGAATTAATAGTTTTATCATAAAGGTCAAAGCAATGAATAATTGAATCTGCTTGAATTAAAATTTGAGCCCACGAGCAATGTTTATGTCATTAGATTCAATTTTGAGCATGATTTACATTGGTAAAACATGGAATTTATTAAGCTTCAAATTTAACATAAGCAAATTAAGATCGTGAGATCAGATAGAGGTGGAAAATATTATGGTAGATACACAGAAGATGGACAAGCACCTGGGCCATTTGCTAAATTTCTTCAAGAGCATGGGATTTTTGCCCAATACACCATGCCTGGTTCACCCGACCAGAATGGTGTAGCAGAAAGAAGAAATCGAACATTATTGGACATGGTACGGAGTATGCTTAGCAGCTCCAATCTTCCTAAATCCTTGTGGACTGAAGCACTTAAGACGACAGTGTATATATTAAACCGAGTTCCAACCAAGGCGGTTCCAAAAACGCCATTTGAATTATGGAAAGGTTGGAAACCGAGTTTGTGACATATGCGCGTTCGGGGATGCCCATCTGAAGTGGGAATTTATAATCCACAAGAGAAGAAGCTGGACCCAAAGACCATTAGTGGTTATTTCAATGGATATGTTGAAAGGTATAAAGGTTACAGATTTTATTGTCCATCTCACAGCACTAGGATTGTGGAATCAAGAAATGCAAAGTTTCTTGAAAATAACTTGATCAATGGGAGCGATCAAACCAGAAACATAGTTTCTGAAAAGGATCATTAAGAATCTCAACCTTCCACTTCAAGTGATAGATTGATTATTGTTCATAGCACCCCTCAAGTACAAACTGGTGTTGAAAAACCAATCTTTGAAATTCCATAAGCTGTTCATGATATTCCAGTAGATCAAGGAGTTTAAGAGTTGCCAAGAACTTTTGAACAACAAGTTGAACCACATACTTCTCAGGAAGATGATGGTACAACATTAAGAAGATCTACTAGACCAAAGAGATCAACAATTCCTAATGATTATGTTGTGTATCTACAAGAATCTGACTACATGCTTATGTATAGATGGATGGACAACTTGGAAGTAATTAGCTACTCAGATTCTGACTTTGTTGGATGTGTTGATTCACACAAATCAACATCAGGTTACATTTTTATGATGGCCGGTGGAGCTGTATCATGGAGGAGTGCCAAGCAAACCTTGATTGCCACTTCCACTATGGAAGCCGAGTTCGTCTCCTGTTTTGAGGCTACTTTACATGGTGTATGGCTTAAGAGTTTCATTTCTGGGCTTAGAATTATGGATTCTATCTCTAAGCCATTGAGAATATATTGTGATAATTCAGCTGCTTTTTTTATGGCTAAAAACAACAAAAGTGGGAGTCGAAATAAACACATCGACATTAAGTATGTAGCTGCAAGGGAACGTGTTAAAGAAAAGAAAGTTGTCATTGAGCACATCAGCACTGAATTGATGATCGCTGATCCTTTGACTAAGGTCATGCCACCATTTAAATTCAAGGATCATGTAATGAATATGGGACTTGGTTCCATTATGTAGTTTCTCATTGTATGGGCAATGTTATTTTAATGAAATTCTTAATTATTGTGATGTTTTTTCTCATATTTATGTGCACCTTAAGTTGATTTGAGAAAATTCATTTAAGAAGGACCAGGAATAAACATAAGGTTTATTCATTAAGAAATTGTTGGCACATAAATTATAATAAGAATAAATACATAGTAATACATGGAAGATAATACTCATCATTAGAGGACTTATCGCCATGATTCATGTATCTATTACTTAATACATATTGTCAATGGTTTTTAAGTTGAGACATTAAGTTTGGAAGTATGAACCAAGTGGGAGAATGTTAAACTCCATTAATTTTTGCCAACCTGTAACCTACACTTATAGAACTAAACTGAAGTCTTTCCTTAATTTTTGGAAACCAACTGCAGTAATTTCCTTAAATTAAGGAAATCAATTGCAGTTAATTAATTTTCTGGTTGGAGCTTCTGAAGTGGTCCATTACTCCATCTGGAATTCTCTACCTTGATCTGTGGAACACCTGACACATAGCCATTAGACGCTTGATGGAAGCTTGGCTATAAATTCATCTGTTTGGTCCCCAAGTTAGCTTCTCAATCCCCTTCAGTTGTTTACACCATCTAGCTGAGAGAGCATAGCTTGGAAGTGCCTTCAGATTCACTGTGATTTTTCTTTTCTTTTTGCTTGGATTGTAGCTGGAGTGTTGTTTCAGTGAATAAAGAAAGTGGACTGTGGTTTGTAGCAAGAGCATTATCAATGGCTGGAGGTAATCCTGGGCATTGAAATTTCATTTTTAGATTCTTTAATTCCGCATATAGAATCGCTGTTGTAAATTTCTTACAAGAAGCACATGAAATGTAGTATAATTAGAGGTAAACAAACTTTTCATGTCCATTAAATTTAAAACAACTATGTATAGATTTAATAGAGTTTGGTCTCAATGAATTGATTTGCACAAGTGGATTCTTTCTAATTGGACCAAGTATTGTGAAATTTTCTTGTGCTCCAAAGGGTATTTTGTTGTTCAATTTGATAATTCTATCGATTAACAAAAAATCTTTGACATGGTCTCTAGTTTTGGGGCAAGGTGATGACCTTTATTACCCATTGGTTTTATATTTTGATCCTTCTTCAATGGTTGTATCCAAAATGTCAATTTGGGTCAAAACCCCAAATTTCGCTCTTCTATTTAAGAAACCTTTAGCATTTAATGACATGAAAAATACTTTGGGGGTTATTTAAAGTATGATGTGGATCACTTTGTGTAAGGTTTGTTCACATATTCTTAAATTTTCTTTGAGATTGATCTTAGCAAAGTTCTTCTAGGTAGAATGATACTAAATTTTTTAAATGTATGACTCTTGGTTATGAAAATACAACATTTTGTTGTTATATTTATTGAGCCAAGAGACTCATTCTACAACCCAGTATGAAGGCGATGTGTAAATATGTCAGTGCTCAACTTGGAGTCTATTAAAATAAAAGTAAAATATTCTCTAAATAGAAAAGAAATGTTGGCTATAATAAAAAAAAATGTGTTATGCATATTTAATTAGTTGTCCATATAACCTAATATAATAAAATATCCAATGTGAGTTATGAATAAAATATTTTAATAACAATTAATATTGACGTACACTTAAAAATATATTAATAAAAAAGAAAAGTATTTTAACATGTGTTGATAAAATGACTCAATGATGTCGTTATGTAAAATATTTTATATATTGGTTTCAAAAATTATGTATATATCATATATTGAAAAAACAAGTTTTATTGGTTAAAACATTTGATGTCGTCTCGGTAATTTACAATTTAATCTTTTTTTAGGTATACGATTTTTTGTCAAAATCCAACAAAGAATTTTTGGACTTACAAGTTTAAGTTATAAAATACAATTTAAACAATGAAAAATTACACATTATTTTTGCACTCTAAAATAAGTATGCTTAAGATGGATCTATGCTAGTCCTAATACAAGACATCTCCTCAAGTCTTGTGGTCCTCCAAAGAAGAAAAATGAACATTTCTTTAAATCCAAAATTTGGCAACATTATGAATTCCCCTTGTGAATGATAAAGAGGATAAGAACTCCATAGATTTGCAAGTTTTAATTTTAAAAGAAGACTTGAATGATGGAACAATGATAAGAATGATGAGATAAATTAAAATGTCGGGGTTAATGAGGAAAATATCAATAAAGTGGATCCCCCATGTGAGACTGTAGCAAGTGAAGATATAACTCATAAAATTAAGAGATATAATGAATTTTATATTTGCAAGTCTAAGGTCCATGAGGTCATGGATAGATGGTGATCGGGTGTTCTGTTAAAGCACTCCTTGATGTGAAGTCACCAGTTCAATTCCCCGCCCAATTAAGGTGATATATTGGACATGTTGAAGATGTAGTCCTGCCAAGCTTACAAAAAACAAGATATCTATAAGTCTAATAAAGAATGACTATTCATTTAGATTCTAAAGGAAAAAAAAAATTGACATACATGCAATTTAAGAACCATAGGTTTAGAAAAAATTTAAAAAAAAGGAAGAAAGAGAAAAAAGATGATGAAAGATAATGTTTTTCACTATTCCATTTTAGTTGATACATAGTTGTCATTATTTTGATATATGTGTAAATATTTTGAGATATTTTTTAAAATAATTTAAAAAACATTTACAAAATATAACATTTTCATATTAAATTATAATTATTTTCTTTTACATGTTAACACCTTCTAAAATATATTATTAAAATTGGGAGAAAATAGTAATAATATTGAAAAAATTATAAATAAAGAGTTAATATAATTATTATAATAATTAAATATGTAAATAATATTCCAAATTTAGCAAAGAAGGGGTGGGGATAAATATGAAAACTTATTAATTTAAACAGGAATAATGAAGACTTAATAAACAAAAATAAATATTCACTATAAGTAAGAAGGCACAAATACTATATAAATTATGAAAATAATAAAATATTTATAATACAGAATCGACTATAGAATTATTAATAAATGTTTTTTTGTTTTTAAATAGTATGAAATATAAAAATATAGAATATGAAATTAATAGGTAAATATAGTATTGAAATATAGTGATGATATATTTAATATATTAGAGTGAGTAAAATAAATAAGAGGAAATAGATAATATAATAAAGATATAGAAGTAGTGTTCCATGGGGACACACTCCGGAGGGTAGGGGATGTGCTTTGTCACTCTCCCACTCTCTTTGGATAGGGAAACTCTTGGGGAAACATTTCTCATGTCCTCCTTTTTAGGGAAACTCCAACGGACCTTTTTCTCGATGACGAAAAGCAACCTCACGTTCCCACAAATTTATTTGCTAATAACAATTAAAAACATAAAAACTCTAAAACATAATCATCCACATTTCTCATTAACCCTACGATTTACCTTGTCACCCGACATTGTCCTTCTACTGTCGCTTAACTTTTTACCTTACCACTTGATATTTTCCTACGGCCGCTACTCGACAATTTCCATCTGCAATTTGTTGTGATTCAAATTTACCATAGACCGAGGGCCTTAGAAATTTTGAGTTGTGATTTTCATTTTGTGACGTGGAACTGTCAAATTGGAGTTGTGATTTTTATTATGTGACTTGGAGCCATTGGATTGGAGCTGCATTTATTATTTAGTATTTTTTGAGAAATTTACTAGGATTGCACTGCTTTCTATGTTTATTTTTAGTTTAGTATTCTATGGCTATGTTAGAATTCAGCATAATGTTATTGTCTATATGATGATTTTACTTTTGATGTGCATTGTGTAATTTCAATTTTCAAATGATTAATTTAATTTAGATTTACCTTACATAAAATTAATGTCAATTGCCAAATGATGAATTTAGATGGAACATTGCATAATGTCAAATGATGGATTCAATTTAGTAATTTACTTTCACATTTACAAGTTGACATTGATGATTGCAGAAATGTCAAATGATAACTATGATTCATAATAGTCCAATTCAAACGATCAAATTCATCCTCGATCAGGGTGTGAGCGGTTTAATAGCAGTAATAGTATGATGGACATCTCCCGAATCCCAAGGTGATCCGTTGCCACCCTCCACATCCTCGTATCACATGGAGTGGTGACAACACGTCTGAAAGAAATCAATGTAACTTATGAAGGTGGAAGGTTAGCTTAATGTGACATGCACCCAGCCTTTTCGGTGTTCAATTTGGTAATTTCTCGTTTTGTGTTTGTGCTTGGCATAAGTTTGGAATTGAGCATCTCTGCAACATGCAGCAGAATTTTGTGACAGAAATTTACAGGACTTTGATTCATTCACCATTGGTTTAGGTCATCGGTCTCTGGTATGTGCTTAGACTTCTAACTTATTTATCTATCATGGAGTGCTCTTCTTGTCTTCAGGTTTCATGGGAGAAGGGATATGATTTGTATAAAATGGGTTTGGAAATGTATTCTCTGGAAGTGGGTATGGTCATCTCTGAATTGCTTGAAGGTTGTCTTTTTTTCCTTATTCTTGTGTTTGTGCTCTATGGAGTTTTGTTGGCTTGTATAGGTGCTATGTTGATGAGGCCAACAGGGCTCTTATGATCTCTTTGGACCTCTCACGGACACCCCAACCATGGTTATCCTCTAGCATTTTGTGGCTATGGCCCGAATATTCTCAAGTTTCTACGAAACAGTGGATTGGAAGGTCATTCTTCCCTACAACGGTTTGATTGTTGTTGGCCTCATGGTTTTGAAAATTGGTATGCCTTCTTTGTAAGGCCCCGAGGTTGAAATTGGGGCCACTATTGGGTTTTGTATGGGATGTGGTTCTCACCATCAATTACCTTGACAGGTTCTCTCCAGCATGACCCCCAACAAAACTTTTCACCTCGTTGTGGCTCGTTTTGGGTTGGCATCCTGAGTATCGATTTGGGGGTTTCATTTTGTTTTATTTGTATCATAAACGTTAGATCATGGGTCGAGTGGCTTCTAGAAGAGGTCAGACCAGTCAAGGCTCTCGTGGGCATGAAAAGAAGGCCAATTCGGCTAGTACCTCTAACAACCCTAGCACATCTTTTGAAAAATCACGTGGATGCAAGTCCACCTCCTGGATTATTAAAGAAGTGACTACAATGCATCATGCAAGATCGACCCATGCTCGTCAACTCATTTCTAAATGGGAGGAAGATTTAAATGAGATAGTGGGATTGCTAGACCTTGACTTAGATGATTGGCATACCCTAGTGCCTAATAAGTGGACGGTGCACTTGTATTGGCTGTTAAAGATCCTACTGGTTAAAGCCCTAAAGCATATCCCCCCAAGATTGGCCACGAATGCTCAAGCTCTACTAGGCTATAGCAAAGATTTTCAGCAAATCGAATTTCAGATACAACAACAAAGCCACTGCCTTAGCCGTAGTAAAAGGCATATCCCATGCATTCCACAATCTGAACTTCCCAGGTCAAGTGTCAAGGATCCGACTCTTGTTGACTCAACATATGATGAGTAGTCTGGCGTATCACTTCTCTTTTAATTATTAGTATATGCAACAATTTTTATCATTTCAGTACCTTCAGTACATATACAAATATTCAAATGTTAGGCAGTTTAAGGACAATTACAATTTTTTGGCCTGGAAGGATAAACCATTCTATTTTGATTTTGGATGGGTTATCATGTTGTTAGGTGGCCAACAGACCTCGTTTACCACTAGGCAGGTTGAGGCCACCTAACCACTTAGCATATGGATGTAATATGTCTATTTTTTATGTTAACGTAAAGAAAGGCCCTACCAAGCTTACAAAAAAAAACGATCATATTTAGATGTACATTTCATAATTATTAAGATTTACTATTTACTAACTTAGTTATTGACATAATGTTGGGATTTTATTTTTTCTTCTACATATTAAATTTTTAGTAATTTT
Organism: Pinus taeda; assembly: GCA_000404065.3. Lineage (NCBI taxonomy): Eukaryota > Viridiplantae > Streptophyta > Pinopsida > Pinales > Pinaceae > Pinus > Pinus taeda. The sequence goes on along the minus strand of APFE030592573.1, from coordinate 3,238 downwards.
ATACTTTTTATGACGTTGACGTCCCCTCGTTTCCCTAAAAGTTCCCTAAATTTTGGGGTTCCTTATATACATCCCCCTTGTGCGTATCCCCGCTCTGGCATTTCCTGTCCCAGAAACTCGGTGGAACATTGTATAGAAGGGACATTAAAGATAACATAATTAAATAGATATGACGAGAAATGGGAAGGGAAGTTAGGGAGGAGGATATAAAAAGTGGATTAATGACAAATTCTATGGATAATTGGTTACAAAAGATGACTTAGTTTGTAGTCATATTTGTGACAAGAGATGACAAAGGGATGGAAATGAAAGTTATCAAAGAAGACATAAAAATTTGATATTGACAAATAGTATGGATAGTTGGTTGCTAAAACAACTTTGTTTGTAGCCGTATTTGTTAGTGAAACTATTGTGTTCATTTTTTAAATTTCTATGGCTTTCAAATTAATGATGCAATCTGAATAATGAGAGTTGAAATTGAAACTTTGGTTTGATTAAAAAATTGAGGTGTTTAATGTTATGAGTACACTCTTCAATGATAGATTTGGAATATCATTTATAAAAGATTCTTTGAGCTAAGTTTGAATATATTGATTGATTTGCTCAATGTAATATTTGTGACTAGAATGAGGAATTTGATAAACTCCTTAACAATGAACAAGGTTTGTTTTATCTTTGACAATTATAAATAATTGTTTAAACATCTTGTGAAATTTAAAGAAACTTTTATTGTTCCTTTTGGCTAATATTTTCAGAATTCAATCGATGTAAGGGAGGAAATGTGCACCACAATATCGTGAGCTCAAAGATTACAAAAATAAAGGCTTATGAATCATCAAAAAATGAAATCATAGACATGTGTAATGCGGTGAAAAAATTATGTACTTCAAGGTAGATAAGAGCTAGGAAATGAACGTTATATATATATATAGTAAATAAAAACTTTATGAGTACATGTAGCTCAATGTAGCAAAGAGTTAGAAATTTGTCACATAAGAATTCCACACATAGAAGTATTTATGGCCTATTAGTTAGTGCTACTATTGGTAGCATGGTGTTGGCAACAATATCAACAGTTGGGCTAGTTGTGTGTTGGCATTGATGTCAACTAGGTGTTCATGTATGGTTTTGATGATATTGTAGGTTGTTGATATGTTGTTTATACATGGGTGATACATGTGTTGGTAGATTTGGTTAGTGTAGATTGTAAAGTCTGAATTCTATAATCCATATGTGACGCTTGTGTGAGAAAATCACATACACACATGGATATCATGAAGGTCAATCAAGTACATGACCCTACATGCAGAAAATATAAAACCAAAGGCTTTCCTAGGGTATTTGCTAAAGGTATTTGGAGGCAAAGAGTTGATTGATATAGTCCTGAACAACTTGATTTGTCCCATGTTGATCTAGTCCAAAATGATTAGCAATGATGGAACGCAATGAATGCATTTTGATTTGGTCGATTGGGAAAGTTAGTTTAGATGGTGTTGCCGTGGATTAATCAAGGTTGGTTTCTATGCGTTTTGGATGTTGAATGCATACAAACATAGCTATTTAGTGATTATTAGGCTATATGATGAATCATTAGAATGTTGGAGCAAGATCAAAGAAGTTTCCTGCATATGAGGCGGACCAGTTGGTAGAGTGTGTTTCTTGTGTGTTAAGAAGGTGGTTGAGTGTTGAAGTAGTTACAATATGTTGTTGTTATGTATTGTTGGGTGAGATTATTTGAGTGCATGTGCAACTAGAGTTTTTGATGGATGAGTATGTATACTATTGCTATTCTTATTATGTATTTCTACAATGGTTTGAGTAGTATGGGGGTTATATGTTGCAGAGATATTGTTGTTGCTAGGATTTGTTAGAGAGTATGCAAAGAGAAGAATTGATTGTTGAGTATTGTTAAATGTGTTGGGTCAATAGAGGTTCTGTATTTAGTTTGAGTAGAGAGATATATGTGTGTCTAGTGTGAAAATTGATGAAACAAGGTCCATAGTGTTTTGTGCAGAGTTTCGTGGGTCCAGTTTGAAAATGTATGAAGTGTGGTCCATAAGGTTTTGAATATTGAGGTATTTAAGGGCAAGTGGCAGCTTGCTAGCAAGTGGTGGCTTGCTAATATAGGGATTAGTGGCTTCCTACAAGTGGTGGCTTGAGAAGTTATTGGAGGTTGGGGCTTCCAGCAAGTTTGGGCCTTAATATTTGTGGAAGAGGTGGCTTCCATCCAGTGGTGGTCTGAAGTGGGTGCGTTCTCGTGTACATCGCAATTCGAGGCTTGCACACTGTTGGGCGATTTAGTTGTCTGCTAAATCCCTGTCATTTAATTTATCAATCTGGGGAATCGTAAACTTAGAAGCAAACCAATATATATGGGACCTTAGATGAAACAGGTGTAAGAAGTTTGTTTAGAATGGAAATGCATATTACAAATCTAAACTATCAGATCTATTCTATGAAAGCATAAAAATAATGTTTGATCAATGGAATTATTTTACTTTAGAAGATAGAGAAGAGTCTCTTGTTCAAGAGTCGTGGTTGTCCTTCTACCATCTTTCTATAATAACATTGCCAAACACCTAAGAAAGCAGGAAAGAAAGCATGTAAATGAAAGGATGTAAATATTGTTTCCAATTCAATTCTTAGCTTATGGAGAAGAGTCTCCTAACTTAGGAGGACTTGATCTCTAGATACTGAAAGGGAATCAATATTCACATAAATGTAATCTAAGAAAGCATATGAGAAAGTAAATCTTATTTCAATTTAATCTAACTCATGAAGAAGGGACTCCTAACTTAGGAGTTCATGGTTTTCCTTCTCACATCAAAACTAGCTATTGAAAGGAGATCAACCTTCACACAACAAAACATGGCCACAACATGAATTCATACTAAAATTATCTACAAGTATTTACAAGAAAGAAATAAGATGAACATCATAATTAAGATTAGTATATTCACAACATTACTTTACAACAAAGTGCACTTATCTTAGTATTGGGATCCTTCCATTCCTCAATGAGCACACATGAGCAACTATCACACCTTAAGAATCAAACAACACTCATAACTCATGATTTGGAGAAAATGATATTATTCATGTTGAATGAACAATCATAAATTTGGTGCTAATGAATAACTGATAATTGTTTTGTCTCCCTCCTCCTCCTTAACATGATTTGGAGGATGCTCCTCTTATTTATACATGAATTAGGGATATCTACTCAATAAATGTAGAT
>APFE030592572.1:0-23828 GCA_000404065.3 Pinus taeda | reverse complement strand
TTTTTTTTTAATTGTGGGATGCCAACAAATCTCGAAGGTTAATATTGTTGTACAAGTATAAGATTATTGGTTTGGTTATAGTTTAAAATCAGAAGGAAAAACATAATTCATTACTAGCGTGGTTATTGTGACTTCAACTATACTATCTTTTTTTTTAATTGTGGGATGCCAACAAATATATATGTAGATATAAAAAACAAGGTATATTGTTATTAATATTTTTTATTTAATATGCTAAATATTATCTTTTATTATATTTAGTGGTATAGTAAGTAAATTATTAAGATTTTGGTTTGACTAACTTTATATTATTTGGTCCAAAGAATGATAAATTATTTTCAATTTTCCAAAGTAAAATTTTACAATTTATTTTTTATTTATTACAATTTATTTTATAATGTTATTAGTTATAATTTTGAACATCTTATTGTTCCATGTTTGGTTGACATTCTATTCTTATTATATATGTACATGATTAATAAAAGTTTCACAAATGTATCAAGTTCTATGTCAAGATCTAGCACAATGAGGTGATTGCTCAATGTACAGCCATTGCCCCAACTCCCACTAAAGATTAATTTATGCAAAGCGAGGGCCATCACTCTCATGTCACACTTGGATTAAAATGAAGGTATGCTTGTAATATCTTTTTGGACTCAAGATAGTGTTATGGTTACGGTTCATCTCTAAACATTAGAGAAAATTAAAATCCTTATTATGGAAGTCTAATTTGGTGGGTGGTCCACGAAATAAGGTAATAACAATATTAATGTATTTAAGAATTATTAAAACACCCAAATATTATAAACTTGTAATTAATGTAGTTTAGTTCCATGATATTGGTGACTATTCAAATTCTATTTATTCTATTTTAAATTACTAAATATTATAGCCTAAATCTAACCTTATACATGTTGCTCTTTAGTTTCATGTACTAAACCAAATCTCACACTCCAAAACTAAATGTTAACCATCGGACTTTAAACCTAACTATTACTATTAAATAAACATTTAAAAAGATAGAATATTGTACAATACTACAACTAAAACATTAAAAATAGAATTATGTTGTACACTACTACAATTGATACAAATGTTTTAGGATATAACACTTAAAGAAGATGGTTAAAATAATGGGTTTCTATTGAGATTATGTATAACACAATATGTAAATTACAAAATATGGTACATAATTGTCACTTTTATGTTTTATCCCTTAAAAAAATGTGATGGTTGATTCTTAATTTTTTTTTTTATTATTTTAAATGTATAGTAATATTTATTATATCTCTACCAAAAAATTAACATAATTATAAATATGTGGAATAGAAGCAATTTGCGTTGATATGCATGATGGAATGAGAGGATTACCATAGACACAAGATTATTATGTCAAATTTATGCATGATGCAATGAGAGGATTAACCTAGACGCAAGATTATTATGTTAAATTTAGTTTACGAATTCCAAGATCACATGACTTTGTTAAATTTAGCTTTGAAGTCAAGAATTTTGTCACCTACTCTACATTGATTTGCAAGTATCAAAATATGTATTATTTATATTGGTCAATGCTAAATTGATTACTTCTTTGTTCTAAATTGATTAATAAATATTTTTAGTTAACATGTTTAAAATTTAATTAGTAGAATTAAATAATTTTTGTCATAAACAAATATAATAGGAAACTCATTAATAATTAAGTGAAAATTATTTTAAGTATAAATATTTATTTAATATATATTAAAAATAGTTATACACTTCAAAAAATTAACATATATTCATTTAATTATTACACAATTATTTTAAAAATTAGAACCACTTATTTATGTTATCAAATATTTATTGGTTATCACAAAATTTGGTTTAAGCTCATGAAAATGAATTGAATTTAACAAATAAATATATATATATATATATATATTATATTTCTATATATATTATATATATATTATATATAATATATATATATATATATATATATATATATATATAATTTTTCTTACATTGTCGATAAGAAATCAATAACTCTCTCTCTCACTCTCAATAATAAATTAAAACTGTTAAAACCAAATACCAGTAAACAAACTAATTCATTTTTTAACTTTTATATTTTTTTAAGGAACTGTATTCTTCTGTATAATTTTCTAGATATATCTAGCAAGAACAAGTACCCTTTAAAATATACCTAAGAAAATGTAAAACTTTCTAGATAACTTTCTCAACAAAATCATTATTACTACAATAAGACATTATTATTGTAGTTGGGTAGGATTAGATTTTCCATTGCCACAATGTAGAATTACAACTAAGTAAAACCAAAATTGGTTAGATTCTAAACCTCACTAACTTGAATTCCTTATTTTTACTTTGATTTACCTATATTTAAACTATGTAGTAAACAATCATCATGCTTATTTTGTATTATTAGTTTTACAAGCAAACATTAAATATGGAAATTCTCATTGAGTTTTAGTGGAGTGTGAGGATTTAATTTTTTTTTTATTTGCTTAAAAGATAAGGGCTTTTCAAAATTGATAATTTTGTTTTCTTATTTTTAGTGAGATAAATGTGATTAAATAATTTATAATTAAATCAAATGATTGGTTAAGAATTATTAAATTAAATAGACACTATTACATTTTCTATTACTATTTAGATAAGGTGTTATTTTAAGAGGGAGTCTTTCTATTAGTTTTTGTCATTTATTTATATCTAATGAAAATATGTCACTTGGCTTATTCACAATTATCATAACACATCTTCTAAAGAGTATTTCATCTAATGTGGATTTAAGTAATATTTGTATCTAATAAAAATATATCACTTGGTCTATTCACAATTATCATAACACATCTTCTAAGGAGTATTTTATCTAATTTGGATCAAGGTAATGCAGGTAGAGGAACATTTTTCCATCCACTCTCTTGCACATGAGTTGCCTTATCTTCTTGTATCACATATTTATTGTATAATGCAAATGTGTTAAAACTAGATCTACTATGTAAGTTGGAGCTCTTCTGCCCAAAAGACCGGGTTAAAATATTGTCCCCTTTGGCTCTCTCATATAGCTTATTTATGGTAGATGTTGTATCTACACCAACGTATTGTATGCTCTATTGGATCCAAGGTAATGACATGTGATAACGGGTCAAAAAAAATGTCAATTTTTTGTGAATTTGACACCCAAAAATAGTTTTGGAAAACAATTTTGACTTGCCCCAAAATGTATTTAAGACCAAAAAGGGACAATATGTACTATTGCATTGAAGGTGTTTTGCCAACCAGAAAATGCCACATATAATTACTAAAATAGCCACCTATAGACTCCACAAGTGACAAATCTCTGAGCAAGCTCGTGGGAGAATCATTGACATGAGCAATTATTATTAATGGATATTTTTCCTTTATTTTTACAATTACCAATGAATCTTTAGAAAAATATAAATGGCAGTGAATGAATTCACATTAGATTCTTGGTTATTACATTGTGAAGATTTATATATCTTAAAATTTAGTATGCCAAAAGGTTCGTTCTAACCCAGAATGGTAGAGATGTTGTAATGTAATGTCTTATTTAACATTTTGACTCAATGAAAATAAAATAATTTTTAAAAACTAATAAAAAAATAAATTAAAAAACATAAAATTAATAATTATAATTATCATTATAACTAATTAATAATTAAACTAATCTAGATCCATCTTAACTCCTGATCTACCAAGTGCTGAAAAGGATAAAATTTCTTGAGATGCAATCTTCTTTTAGAGTAAAAAGAGATTTGATTCTCTTGGTACTTGGTAAATCCAAAGTTAAGATGTATCTCTTGAGATACAAACTTCTTTTAGAGTGAAAAGAGATTTGATCCTCCTCGTACTTGGTAAATCCAAAGTTAAGATAGATCTAGGCTTATTAACATTACAAATCTAGGTTATTGATATATTATTTTCCTTAAAACACCTTAATAAATTATGCAAAATTTATGAACTTACCAATTTATATAATATATTCAACCTAGATTAACAATTTAAAAATATTTCCATTATTTTATAATTGTATAAATTATTTTTTCATAATTATTATTTTACTTTAATTAGTCTGTTTTTAATAAAATATAAAATGTAATAATTATTTTATTTTGAAAGAATATAAAATATTAAATATAAAAAATATTTAAATAAAATTTAAAAAACCATAATATAACATTATATATCTAAATTTTCAATTTCAAACCAATTTTTAAAAATGCATTATGTAATCTAAAAACATAATATTTAAAAAAACTAAATTACATATGATCTTTAAAAAATAAAAAAAGATATGTCCTATGGGGTTAGTTCAAGCGGCAATGGCCGTGGAAATGAAGTCTACCGATATGGAAGTCCTTGGGTTCAAATCTTGGCTACCCTTCCCCCATTTGAGGGTACTTAATGACATGTAATCAGAGAGTCCCGCCCCAGCTTACAAAAAGAAAAAGAAAGAAAAATAAAAACAAAGCCCCCAATAAATACCAATTATTATAATTTTATATACGTGCTATATCCCAGATTTAATAAATATTTGGTTAATATAATATGGTAATTAGTTTGAAATTTTTAAATACAATTAAAAACACATATATTATAATCACATTTAGAAAATAAAAGAAAAGGAAAATATTATTTACTTAAAAATAACAGGTTAACTTACAATGTTGATATCTGGTTAATTGCAAAAACTTTTTACTTATTTAAAATTTTACAAAGAAAAAACTTATTTTATTTAATATATTTATTTAATAATAAATGTTTGATTAATGATAAGTTTTAAGTTTCATTATTAATAGTGAAACATAGAAAATATAAAATATAAAAATCAATAATCCAATATCTTTTTATATGAAAAATATAAATATTTTGCAATTATACTCTTTTTTGGTATCATCTAAAGAAAAGTTGTTTTAGAAGCTTAAAAGTGTAACATATGGCATCAAAATTAATTATGGACGACATTATTTATGATGTAACACTTGCTTACATTATATTCATGGACTCTGCATTTATGCAAGTTTATTCTTTATCAATTCTAACTTCAAATCTTGGTTCTCAAAGTTGGTTGTAGGGAAGGAGAGGGGACTAACTAAGAATTTCACAAATAAGGAATCTGATCATAGATCTTTTATTCACAAGTGTCATTTTAGAAGAGTATTGAAATTGTTAAGTATTTTATTTACTCTAGTTAAGAGAATGAAAACATGAAAGGAACAAACGCCAACCTAACCAAGAGGCATTTAGCTTGCTAGGATTCTGATTCACTTTATTAAGGGAAGGAAAAGGGGAACATAGAAATACTAATCTAATTAATAACCATCACAAAATCCCATGAAAAGAAAATGTGGTTTGATTGTAATGAAATTCATGTCTAGGTCATGGAACATATATCCTTTATGAAAGGACAATGATCAAACCCAACATGCCACCACTGATGATAAATTGTTAATGTAATGATCCTATTATGCATGATGGACTATTGCTCTCATTTGAATCAATGGTTTCTAGACTCTAATTGAGTTGTGTCGACTACCCATGAAATTGTCTCAAGTCATAATAATGACCCTCTATTTACTCAAGTTGAAGCATCATTTCAATTATACAAAATTGTTCTTATATAATCACAATAGGCCATCATTTTGAGATGAGCAGATTTTGCACTAGATTATCCCACCTTATTGTACAAATGGATGTAATACTCTTCATGGTAGACATGTTTTCAGTACCCAACTTTTAATTATCCAAATATATGGATCATCATGTTTCACATTGGGTAGGTATGATGAAATAACATTTGAATGTTTAATCACAACGGATCATAAAACATCATCATTGCATCATGTCAACTTGGGTTATTTTTTGGGAAATCCTCTTTCACCTTGTTAGTTTTTGTAGCATCAGATAGTTTTCTAGTATCGATAGTTGAAAAAGAGGCTAAGAAACACTAGGACTCCAGAAACTAGAAAAGGTTTAAGGAAAATCCAACTAGAAATGCCTTAATTAAGTTAATTAATTAGTAATTAAATTTTTCCTAAGTCTAACTTAGGGAAATGATTAATTAACAACAATTAATTGAGGAAGGTTATATTTCTCTAGAAACTCACACGAATCGACTAGGAAATAATCTCAGCCATTGATTAATTTTTAATCTTCATCATTGGAGTCCAAACCAAATATTATAGAAGAAGTCGATGGCTAGATGGAGGAACACACTTGAGATCAATTTTCTTGGGCAGTTCGATTTTTCCAGAGAGTAGCAGCATTCTGTTGAAAGAGTTTGAGCTAGAGAAGGGAAGCAAATATATAGAAGGCTAAATATAGCGAGTGTGGAGGAATTTTTCTAGTTCTGGAGAGTCAGAGAGAGGAGGCAATTTTTTTTCTCTAGGAGGCTTCACAAAGCCTCAAGTGAGCATTTTGATTCAACCGAAGGGGAAGACGTCTTCAGTTCCAGAGGCTGGGAATATTTTTTTGAGGGTCAGAGAAACATTTTACTAGGTAACAACAGGTGGACAACGCGATTAGCAATTGTTTTACGAAGGAAACACATGAGTGACGTTGAGCCTGTAAAAACCACTTGGACGATAACTAGCTTTTAAGAGGCATGACAGTGTTGAGATTGCTCAGAGAGAGGGTAAAATCCCTTAGAATTTATTTATTTATTTTTTCCAGTATTTCTCTTTGGTATATTCACCAGTTTGTTGATATTTATTGTACTTAAAATTTATCACTACTAGTTAATAATAAAAACCCTTGGTTGTTGTACCGATTTTCCCACATTGAGTTTTTCCAAGGACTTTTATCTAAAAATAACGGTGTTATATTTTTGTGTGTGTATGCCAGTATTTTCTTAGTTTCTAGTTATCTTCTGCAATATTTTTTATTTTTTATTTTGTGAATATTGCAGTGTGATTAATTCATTGTTGCCGTAGCAGTAAACTACATAATTGTTTTACAATTAGAAGAATTAATTCTAGTTGGTGCAATAGAATTTCAATAGTGAAATTTTCACATGGTACTAGATAAAAGTTCATTAGAGAGGGAAGCTCAGAAGCAGAAGAAGAAAATTGATTGTTCAAAGGGAGTAGCAGGATGGATTTTTTGGGGCTGTGTAGTGCCTTGCCAAGTAGTGTAAATTGTTAGTCAATTTTATTTTTTCAGTGCAAGGTTGCAAAAAAAATCGGCTTGCTAGATTGAGTGAATCCAACAAGTAGAGGGAGCACTAGTTGCTCAAATTTTTACTAAGAAAATTCCTTGTTTGGGCGCATAAGGGTTATGCAATAATTTTTCTAGAACAAAGTCAATGCCAAGTGGAAGAGAAAGTGCAAACACAAAGGAATTTATCTTAGAGGGTTTCTATGCTAGAAATCCAAATTTCTAGTTGAATTCGATAGTAGCTGCAAGTATATTTTCTTACACTAGAAGGAAGTGAATAGCAAAATCAACAACCAAGTAGGAGAAAGAGGGAGATTTACATTTCAGTTTTAGAGATGGCCACAATTGGGCTTAGAGGTTAGGATAGGTTGGAAGGAGCTTCCAACTATGTCATTTGGAAGGCTAGGATTCCCTTCATGTTAGATGAGTATGGCTTAAAAACCTTTGCACAGAGCATTGTGGTAGTACCAAATGATGCAAATCAGCTGAAGGAGTATAGGAAAGAGATGGCCAAGGCAAAGCAGATGATCCTAGATGGAGTTTGGTGCCATATAGTCTCGCATATATCTAGAAAGAACACTACCAAGGAGATGTGGGATGCTCTCGTAGGGTTGTTTCAAATTCCTTTTGAGCAATGGAGGATGTTCTGAAACAGAAGATGAGAAACATGAGGATGTATAAGGGTGAAGGCATTGATCCATTTCTCACTAGGATTCATGAAATCCAGGATAAGATTGCAACAATTTAGGAGAAACATCAAGATATAAAACTTGTGTGTTTGACACTAAATAATGTCTGAGAGAATGGGGAGATCTTCGTCCAAGGCATCTTGGGATGCGATACTCTACCTAGGTGGGATAGGATGTGGTCATACCTGTAGAAGGAGGATGTGAGGAGAGAACTTGTTAAGACCTCCATCAACAAAAGAAACAATAAGGGTTTGAAGGGTGAGAAGGAATATGAGAATGTGGCCCTTGCATCAAAGGACATGGGGAGAAGAAGAAGAAAAGGACCTATCTAAGGTCAAGTGATTTAGGTGCAGTGAGTTTGGCCACTGTAGTACTCAGTGTCCTCAATGGAGGAAGGATAGGAAGGAGAAGCAGGAATAGGTAGAAAAATCCGTAGAGATAGATAAATTGTTCTCCATGTTGGAGGAATATGTTTCCATGTTTGCAAATATACCTCTAAGAGTGAGGTGGGGTGATATGGAGATATAGTCCCAAAGTTGCGTAAAGGTTGGGTAGGTTCCATTGAGGTGTCCTCCTCATGGATCACTACCTTGATATAAGGCCCACAATATTTAGTAGCAGGATGGATCAGTGTGAGTGATGCAATCAAATTCTAGAGTGACAGTTGCAAACTAGTTATAGTCAGGTGTCAAGGAGCATAGAGAAATGCTGACAACAATGCAAATGGCTTAGTAGCAGAGTTAGTAGCAACACAAATTCATTAGTGGATAATGCAAAGGATAGTAGCAGTCATATTTGTAGGAGACAAATGCAACACATAGACACAATTGAATTTGTATTTCAGAAGCTTCTGAGTTGTATTAGTTGTAGTAGCAACAACAACAACTGAGAGGAAATTGCAGTGTAGATGCAGAGTTTCCAGCAACATAACAATGTCAGTAGCAATACAGATGCAACATCAGAGTTGCATAATGGTTGGTGGGTAGTGGCAGGCAGTCATAGTGGCTAGACATCAGTAGTGTGTATGGAGGATGATGTAGAGATAAGGTGTTGTAGCAGTATGACACTAGAAGACCTTCATCACTAAGAGGGAGTATTTTGTAGCATAAAATGTTGTTCTAATCTTGAAAGTTTTCAGAGAGGCGAAGAAACACTAGGGCTCTAGAACCCATAAAATGTTTCAGGAAAATCCACCTAGAAATGCCTTAATTAAGTTAATTAATCAGTAATTAATTTTTTCTTAAGTCTAACTCAGGGGAATGATTAATTATCAACAACTAATTGAGGAAGTCGATATTTCTCTAGAAATTCAAACATATCAACTAAGAAATAATTTCAACCATTGATTAAGTTTTAATCTTGGCCATTGGAGTCCGAACCAGAGATTATAAGAATAATTCAATGCGTAGATGGAAGAACACACTTGAGATCGATTTCCTTGGGAAGTTTGATTTTTCTAGAGAGCAACAACATTTCGCAGGAAGAGGTAGAGCCAAAGAAGGGAAGAAGAGACATAGATGGGTAGAGACAATGAGTTCGAAGGAGGTTTTTCCAGTTTTGAAGAGTTATAAAGAGGACGGCAAAAATTTCCTCTAGGAGGCTGCGAAGAGGCAACACAGAGCCTCACGTGTGCAGTTTGATTCAGCTGAAGGTGAAAACATCTTCAGTTCCAGAGGCCGAGAATACTTTCCAGAGGAAAACACAAGCATTTTCTTAGTCAACAAAAAATAGGACAGCTAGATTAGCAACTATTTCACGCAGTGTATTGGTAGGCAGTCAAAGAGTGACATAGAGCTCATGCAGACCACTTGGATGACTAGATTTTTAGAGGTTTAACAATGCTGAGATTGCTTAGAGAGAGGGTAAAATCCCTTAGAATAATTTTTCCAATATTTCTCTTGGGTAGATTTGTCAATTTGACGATATTTATTGTACTCAAATTTTTTCATTGCTTTTTAATAATAAAAACCCTTAACTGTTGCACTATTTTTTCCACATTGGGTTTTTTTGGGCACTTTTGTCCAAAAATAATGGTGTTATATTTTTTTGTGTGTTCTAGTATTTTCTCAGTTTCCCAGTATCTTTCGCAATATTTTTTTATTTTTATTTTATGAATATTATAGTGTGATTATTTTGTTGATTTTGTATCAATAAAATGCATAGTTAATTTACAGTTAGAATAATTAATTCTAGTTACTGCAATAGAATCTAAGTAGTGAAATTTTCACACAACTCTCTTCACACGTATACTATGACTTATTTTTTTCTTTCTTTTTCAATATTAAGAGGAGTTAAGTAATTATAAAGAGGAGACTACACCCATGGAATATATAGACTTTATAAAGGGTATAGAAATAAGTTCACTAACAACAATGCATCCCACTATGGTTTAAAAAGAAACAACATTGACAACATACACACTTTGCCTTTTGTTCAATATTTCTTTCTCTTGCTTCATGGGTATGCTAGTTATTTTTATTTTTATTTTTTATTTTTTTTTATCAAATTTGAATATTTAAGATTTTATTAAGTTAAAAGTATTTTTAAGGGAAAATATTTATCTAAAACTTTGCCCAATACTTTCAAATTTAGAAATGATTTTTCATGAACTTGTATCTATTTTCTCCTACCATGTCATCCTCCTTAGTATTGCAGTAACTTGTTAATTTCATTCAAAAATATATTTTGCATACATGCTTCATTTAATGTACACTAAGTGTGCAAATATTCCAATCAATGAGCCACTTAGAGTAACACCATCTCACAAATCCCAAGTTTCATATTTAGAAAATAATGTATAGAATTCAAGCTTTTACAATTTGATCTCACCCTTGACACCTTCACATGTTTGTAGCCATTAATAAAGCTGCTTTCATGTAATTCAACATGTTCATATAATTTAAAAGATCCCCACATTGCAATCCCATTATTCACCTTCAAACATCTCCTTAAGTAGCTAACAATTTGCAAATCCTCAAACCATTAGACTCCTTCATCAACTCAGTCATTCTCTATCATCCATGGATTTGCTTGATGTTTTGTCTACCTTTGATGATTAAATGCTTTGTCCCATAGATTAGTTAGCCCATCATATGTGTAGATGCTTGCCATGTGTAATAATTAATCCTTCACATATCCACATTGACTTTTCTCCCTCCACAATCGAACATCAACCTTCTTGAAAGGTGCACTACTGTGATCATTGTGATTAATTACATGATCGAAAATAGGTATAATCTGAAATTTGGTAGAATAGGTGAATTTGTTTTCTTAGAAATTTGCCATTTAAAACTAGTTGAATATGTTGGAAATGATGTTACAATACCATACTACCATGAGGTTATGCTTATATATCGAGTATTGAATGCTATAATATATCATTATATAACAACGATCCCAACATAAATATTATCATTGCAAGTTGTGTGAGGTCAACAGAGGTCTTGACTACAAATCATAATTCATACATTCATGTTGTGTAGACAATAAAGATTCATATATTCTAGCACCATCATCCCCATTTCCTTTCACTAACACCTAACATTATCACTTCTTCACTTAATGGTCAGGCCTTCAATCACCAATATTTTATCATTAAGGCACACTTTCCATGTTTTGTAATGACCCAAAATCAAAACATACAAACTGTTTACATCAATCAATGCTATTAATAATCAACAACAAATATTCAACTGATTAACATATAATTTTATGAAATCATGAGAAGAGAAGACTTACTTATAAAACAAAGATATCCCTTACTAGATATTTCAGAGTTGTTGTGCTACTCAGATCCCATTGATTGCAACAATGTTTTGATGATGACTCTCCACCCAACCGAAGGCTAAATTGCATATAATATTTCTACAAATGGCCACTAATGAGCCCTCAATCAACTACTACAATTAATGAATACTTTGTCTCCCAAAATTCTCCTCCGGAAAGAATGAATTCATATCACCCCCCTTTCATCAATTAAGTAGAACAATTTGTTCCAAAAATGGAAAGGGAATCTGCATGCACACAATGCATGTGTCATCATGCCAACTTCTATTTTTTTTGTCTTAACTTATTCTTACTATTTAGATAGTTTATTTATATGTATTTATTTAGAACTTCAATTTATTATTATTTTATTTTTTTACTATTCTTACCTTTTATTTGTTGTTATTATTATTAATCAATTTATTAATACGGGGCATCACATACTCCCCCACTTCAAAGAACTTCATCCCAATGTTAATTTTAATCATTTAACTTATTTATTATTTTTTTATTACTTCATGGTTTCCCTACACTCTTTGCTAAACTAGTCTACCAAAAGGCATCAAAAGTTGCATAACAATATCGGATAAATCACAATGAATCTCAAGCCCTTTTTCCTAACTTTTGTAACTACACATAAATCCTCATTGGTCTATACTAGAGCCCAAGGTTTGCCTCAAGGAGAAGACCTCATCTACCCCAAGGCAAACATTCGGTCTTGGTACTCAATGACCCCAAGTATCTTGAAATACTAGCCCATCTCACTCCACACTCACTAAGGTACATAACCCTAGGCATCGAAGTCCCCACACTAGTTATAGACTTCGACATCCCAACTCCAATATCAAACACTCGACCTAGTCAAGATGTTCCATAGCCCATTGAGAGCTATCAATCAAGAACTATACAAAGCAAAATAAACACTTGACATAAGTGGTGTTGATTGAGTCTATCCCCAAACCATACGGTGTTACCTATTCTCCCTCATAGGTATGGCTCCCATGGGATCATAAAATAAACTAGCCCTCTTGGCCAATTGGTGGATTTCCTAACAATCACCACCTTTCAAAATGCAAAAAATGCATTAGTTATAATCATAATATCATAAAAAATAATCCACATGCTAATCTCACATGTCCTCATGAGAGCACAATCATCATTGTTATCACAACATTCTGAATAGTAAAGAACTACATGCTCATGCATGTCATAAAATATTCATGCAATTACTACATGCTTTACATCATGAAATATCATCATAAGTTATAATATCAACATATATGCATTAAATATATATCATGCCATCACATAATAAATAGAACCACATGTCAATATAACCTCATATCATATCATCATAAATATGAGAATCATCTCAACGCATATCAAATATAGCACAATACTACACTATAAGCATTCTTATCATGATTAATCAGAAAAAATCAATTTCATTTGCTTGTATAAACAATGAATATCAACTATGAAATAATATTATTCAACATCCACCTACGATCTAGGTTATCTCATCAATATTATTAGTGTCATTTATTCATCAAGATACCAATTACCTTTCAATAATCATTTTCCGTTCTTTCAACTTTGAAGTTGACTATTTACATAGTAGTTATAGTCATTACTACATCAGTAAACTTCAAATGGGCCTCATACCATATGTAATGACCCAAAATCAGAACATACAAACTATTTACATCAATCGATGCTATTAATAAAGAACACAAAAATATGCAACTGATTAGCATATAATTTTACAAAACATGAGAAGAGAGGACTTACCTGTAAATTGAATATATACCTTATTGAAGATTTTGGAGTTGTTGTGCTACTTGGATCTTGCTGATTGCATCAATTTTTTGGGGATAACTCTCCACCTAATCGTGGACTCAACTACATAGAATCTTTCTACAACTGACCACCCTTGAGCCCTCAATCAACTACTACAACTAGTGAATCCTTTCTCTTCCAACATTCTTCTTTAGAAAGAATGAATTTGTCTCCTCCTTTCATCCATTAAGTAAAACATTTTGTTCAAAAAATGGAAAGTAAATCTACATTCACACATTCCATGTGACATCATGTCAATATCTGTGTTTTTGTCTTAAGTTTTACTTAACTCAACATTTTTCTTAATATAACTCTTGCTTATCTTATTCATTTTTACTTTTTATTAACTTTACTTATTCTTACTATTTTTATAGTTTATTTTTCTATATTTATCAGAACTTCAATTTATTATTTATTATTATTTATTTATCTATTTATATTCTCTATTTTGTTATTATCATTTATCAATTTATTAATATTGGGCATTACATTTCTACCACGACAATTTCAAAAGAAAGTACAACTCCTCTAATAACTACACATGGTCATATATTCAAACAACTAGTATAATGTCATAGTGAATTAACACCAACATCTTCAACACTATGAAATAAAGTTTATATGTTCAATGAGTTGTCCATTCTTGGATTAGGCATTTCTTTTTTACAAAATGATTCCACTATCCTATATTGACGACAGTAAGTGAGACTCTCGTGCCACCATTCTCAAAGTTATCTTGGTTCTTATATGTGCAATGCAATTCTGGCTTTTGATGTTAGTTACAAACAATGTGAACTAAATACTACCATAATTCACTACAAATGTGTTCTCCATAATCTCTCTAGTGAGTAAGGACAAATCAATTCTCCAAACATAATCCGAACTTAATCTAATTCATTAGCTCATTCCACTCATCTCAAGTTGGCTATAACATAAGAATTAACCAATTTAGAGAACATGTAGTAAAGAATTACCATCACCTTAGCAAAATATTTAAATAAAAATGCTAAATCCATTGATTTTATTAAATGCACATAATCTTTATAAAATCTACATTTCATTACGTAGGCCTTGCTTATCCACCTATACGTTGCATGTAATAAACTATCATCCAATTAACCAATCAATATAGCCAAAAGAAGTCACATCATTGTGGTGGGATAGATATGAGATCATACATACATGTTTAATCTTTTAATAAATATAATAAATCACTTCTTCCTTTCAAATTTAATTTTTTCACTTTTTATCATTTACTTCCAGAATTAATAATATTCATCTTCTTTGCAGTGATTTTAAACTTGTTTATTCAAGTAAGCAAACACGTTTAATCTTTTAATAAATATAATAAATCACCTTTTTCTTTCATTTTTTTTTCCAGTATTAACAAGGGCTACATAATAGCTAGTCAAATCACTTCTTTCTTTCAAATTTAATTTTTTCATTTCTTCTCATTTACTTACGTATTAACAAGAGCTACATAGTAGCTAGTCCCTGCGGCTTAGTTTAAATATAACTAAACTAGCATTTGCACCACATGTTGCAAAGAAAACGTCGTAAGGCAATGATATAAGAAACAATAACATAGAAGAAATAAGTCAACGTTTATGCAATTTGTTTCTTTACTAGTGTTTCTTCTTTATTATAAACTATGTTTATTTTTTATCATAAATTGGGTTCTATTGTCTAACAAATCATCTTCATTGATTTTTACACTTTATTGATAAAGTACAGAATCAAAGTCCTCCCAAAGTGGAGAGGTGGTATCATATATAGAATCAAAGTCCTAGCAAAGTTGATATTTATACCTTATTATCTTAAACTTGTGGTTATGTCGTTGATGATTCAAGCCATTTCAACAAAAACAAATTTGAGATTTATAACTTGTTATCTTAAACTTGTGGTTATGTTGTTGATTATTCAAGCCATTTCAACAAAAACAATTTGAGTGGATCGATTCCATCAGGGGTTTTCCACAAGACTATGACCCTTTAATCATGCATAAATAAATATTGTGATTTTTTCATTAAGATTTCCTTATGCTTGGAGGGAAGGTAAGATGTAGAACAATGTAGTCTTTGTGATGTGGAGATATTCTAGTCATAACAAAGAACAACAAAAATTGAAGCCATTTATATAGATACATGGTTAACCATGGTCAACCATAGAATTTCATTTCTCTTACATCTCTGCATCTTATTTAGATTTGTCTATTCCTATGTTGCCATTATTCCTTAATTTAAGCTTTACGGTGTTTCCTTTGCAACATATGGTGCAAGTGCTAATAATATAACTATGTCAAAAAAAAAACTTCAGTGTTTGCTAGACTTTCCATTTCCATTTTTAATGTTTAATGGACTATCGAGTGTTTGCTAGAATTTCCATTGCCATCTTTAATGTTTAGTGGACTATCCAGTTCCATTTAGATTATATTTAGTGAATCCAAAACAATCTAACTTTCAAAACACCTCATCTAAATTTATTGAATAATGATTAACTAACTGGTCGAAATTTTATATATTCTAATATAAAAATATGGCAAAAACATTTCATTAAAAATTTAATGAAATTTTCAATTTTTCAATGACGTTCCTAACCATTAAACTATAAAATTTTAGTGTGACATTTCATCAGGTTGATGGAGAAAGAACATCATTAACTACTGTGTCATCATTTTTATATTATAATTGTTGCATCATACATATGTGGACTCCACGTCATTGACAAGGTTCCACGCAGGGTGGTAATTACCAGTAGTGCCACCCATATGGATTGGTGGGATGGAGATTCCAGTTATCATCCCTATGCACTATTGACCTTAAATAATTTTGTCATCATTTGATGTGTTTACAATCATAGAAGTCGTATCAGTGGCCTTAATTCAGGCATTGGCAGTCCCTGGAGAATTAATTCTTTCTGTTCTGGGAAATGTAATGCAGCGGCTTACCATAGTTTTGGAATATATGATTGGGTGTTTCGTAGATTTGTTTATTGCATTAGTACTTGGGTCTATGAGCTTCATTCATGAAGAAATCAGTGCTATACTGGGACTATTGGGTATTGCATTTATTGAATTTTTAGATTATCTGTGCATTGCCCTCCATGCCATTGCAGACCTTGTTGGGGAAATTCTGTGGAATGTCATAAATATGTTGGCTCAGTCATTGTTGACCATACTGAACTATTTTGTAGATGCAGTGGCCTCTTTGATAGGTAGTTCATAAGGCTATGGAAGGATGTAACTCTATGGAGGTGTTCATCAACAACTTATAAGTTTTCTATAATATATCACAAATGACTTGATTGAATGTTTTCATTTGGATCCAAACTAAAGTTTATATATATGGATTGCAATCCTCTGACTGGCCTTCTAGCTCGTAGAATTGATCATGAAAATTTGATCCTTTTAAGATAAGGATATGCACTAGCTTTATTTGTTCCTGAAAGGCTTTACTAGTTTGGTCCCTAGTCTTTGACCTGAGATTTCAATGCCTTCTTAGGAAGATAAGGACTTGCACCTTATTTTGTTCTTGCTCTTTTGCAGGCCTTTATTAGTGCCAAATGCTATGATTAAAATCCAGGGAAAATCATTGGGTGGGGCCTAGCAGACACAAAGTAGAATTTCAAATTATTTTGAATGTTGTTCACTTGCAAAAGAGGTAAAAATTTCCAATTAGAAACTAGCAAGAAAGTAGCACTATTTTTTTTGTTTTTGTTGTGAAGGTTACATCATCTACACCTTTTTCGGGTCCTTGATGATAAGTGGAGTGTCCACCTGAACTTTGAACATAATTAAAAATTCTCCACACATGCGTCCATAAAATTTCTCTCATAGAATGTAGAGACACTGTCTCCATCCTATAAACTTTACCCAAAACTAGTTTAAGTGGAAAGCCTCACATTCTTTATTCTAAACATGTGCACAGAATGTAGAGACACTCTCTCCATCCTGTAAACTTTACCCAAAAATAATTTAAGTTGAAATCCTGACATACTTTCTTCTAAACATGGTTGAGAAATATTGGTGAAGGTCTTGGGTTCTAACATCCCTGATAAGCTTAAATATTGTCCCAGTTCATAGCCTGAGCTGACCACCCACTATGAGGGTTGTTAGTCTCTTGAGGTACACGAAGGAGGGCCTACGCATTCTCACCCCACTTCCCTTAAGCCTACTGTTGGTGTCATGAGTTAAGGGCCAAGGTTTGAGAAGGATCTAGTAGGCAGTAATTCTGCTTTACTGATGATTGCAGTGGATATTTCAGCACCGTGCCATTGCCTCTTGTAGTAAAAGCTTCTCTAAGATTTATCAAATGTAATAAATTCCTCGATCCAGAAAAATAAAAAGTTTCAAATCGACCCAAAAGTTGTAATTTGATATATTTACCAATAATAATAAGAAAAATGGCAAATAATTTTTGCTTGAGATGAAGAAAAGAACTATAACATATTTATGTTGAAATTTTGTTTTTCTATTGTTGTGGTAGTGTTGAAACAAAGTGTATAGATTAAATAATTTATGTGGAGTTTAATCTTCAGTAAATTCAATGTTCAAATGTGTGTGAAAGATGAAAACCAATTGTGAAGGTTTGGCTAATCCTAAAAGACATCAATCTTGATAGCATTCGAGTGTTATTCTTCCATTTAGCATATGGGTTGAGTTAGCCATGGCCTTTATACATTACTGAAAAATGTTGAAACTTTGTTTTTTAATTTTTTGGGGGGCAATATGTCTTGTGAGAATGCTTTTCTCTCATTGTAACTTGTAATAAGTTGTCTGATCGTAGAATCTCCAAATAGATAGCAAAAGGGTCCATGGATCTTGAGAATTCCAATGAATGATATGACTTAATTATGATCTTAATTTTTTGGGGGAGCAATATGTCTTGTGAGAATGCTTTGCTCTCATTGTAACTTGTAGTAAGTTGTCTGATCATAGAATCTCCAAATAGATAGCAAAAGGGTCCATGGATCTTGAGAATTCCAAAGAATGATATGGCTTAATTAGGATTTGCACTTGGACAGTAAGTTGTTCAGGCACAAAGCTACATACCCCTTTCATGATAGCACTCCACGATAAACACCCTTAGTTGTTCAATATCAAGGTGTGGACTACTATCAACAAAAGATTTTCCATGCATATCAATAACGGTTGATATTATATGTTTAGCAGTGGTCAATTACCATGGTGAGCGGAATTGGATGCTAGGGTTGATACACTTCTGAGATCTTGTTGAAAATTAATGAAGTTTTCTAGAACATTAACGAAGAACAAAGTGACCATGAGGGGATGAGACAGGATGAATTAATTATGTCAAAGGGCATTGGAATTTTGTTTTGCTTAGCTAAAAGCAAGACCCCAATTGATTTTGCATCTGGATTGTGTAGGCCTTGTTATATATATAAGATTGTTGCATCATACACATGTGGACTCCACATCATTTACAAGGTTCCACGCAAGGTTGTAGTTGTAGGCAGTTCCACCCATATGGATTGGTGGCATGGAGATTCTAGTTATCACCCCTGTGCACCATTGACCTTAAATGCTTTTGTCATCGTTAGCTATGTTTACAATCATAGAAGTGGTATCAGCGGCCTTAATTCAGGAATTGACAATCCCTTGAGAATTAATTCTTTCTATTCTTGGAAATGTAATGCAGGTGCTTACCATAATTTTGGAATATATGATTGGGTGTTTCATAGATTTGTTTATTGCATTAGTACTTGGGTGTATGAGATTCATTCAGGAAGAAATCAATGCTATAATGAGACTGTTGGGTACTGTGTTTACAATTTTTTTATATTATCTATGCACTACCCTCCATGCCATTGCAGACCTTGTTGGGGAAATCATGTGGAATGTCATAGAGATGGTGGTTCAGTCACTGTTGACCATATTGAACTACTTTGTAGATGTAGTGGCCTCTTTGATAGGTAGTTCATAAGGCTATGGAAGGATGTAACTCTGTGGAGGTCTGCATTAACAACTTATGAATTTTCTATAATATATCACGAATAATTTGATTGAAGGTTTTCCTTTGGATTAAAACTAAAGTTTGTATATATGGATTGCAATCCTTTAATTGGCCTTCTAGCTCGCAGAATTGATCATGAAAATTTGATCCTTTAAAGATAAGGATATGAACCAACTTTATTTGTTCCTGAAAGGCTTTACTAGGTTGATCCAATTTCTTTGACCTGAGATTTCAATGCCTTCTTAGGAAGATAAGGAGCTGCACCTTATTAGTTCTTTCTCTTTTGCAGGCCTTTATTGGTCTTGAATGCCATGATTACAACGCAGGGAAAATCATTGGGTGGGGCCTAGCAGACACAAAGTAGAAGTTCAAAGTTTTTTTGAATGTTGTTAACTTGTAAAAGAGGTAAAAATTTTCAATTAGAAAGTAGCATTTTTTTTGTTTGTTTTTGTTGAGAAGGTTACAACGGCTACACCTTTTTCAGGTCCTTGATGATAAGTGGGGTGTCCACCTGAAATTTGAACATAATTAAAAATTCTACATGCAGGGTCACCCAAAAAATTTCTCTCTAAGAATGTAGAGAGGCTGTCTCCATCATGTAAACTTTACTCAAAAATAGTTAAAGTGGAAAGCCTCACATACTTTCTTCTAAACATACGCATAGAATGTAAAGACACTCTCTCAATCCTGTAAACTTTACCCAAAAATAGTTTATGTGGAAAGCCTCACATACTTTCTTCTAAACATGGTTGAAAAATATTGGTGAAGGTCTTGGGTTCTAACATCCCTGATAAGCTTAAATAATGTCCCATTTCACAGCATGAGCTGACTACCCTCTATGAGGTTTGTTAGTCTCCTGAGGTACATGGAGGAGGGCCTATGTGTTCTCAGCCTGCTTCCCTTAAGCTTGTTGGTGGTGTCATTAGTTACAAGGCCAAGGTTTGAGAAAGATTCAGTAGGCAGTGATTCTACTTTACTAATGATTGTAGTGGATATTTCAACACGGTGCCATTGCCTCTTGAAGTAAAAGCTTCTATGAGATTTATCAAATGTAATAAATTCGTCGATCCGTAAAAAATCAAAAGTTTCAAATCGACCCAGTTCAAACCTCATTTTGCAAAAGTTGTAATTTGATCTATTTACCAATAATAATAAGAAAAATGGAAAATACTTTTTGCTTGAGATGTAGAAAAGACCTATAACATATATTTTTTGAAATTTTGTTTTTCTATTATTGTGGTAATGTTGAAACAAAGTGTATAGATTAATTAATTTGTGTGGGGTTTAATCTTGAGTAAATTCAATGTTCAAATGTATGTGAAAGCTGAAAACAAATTTTAAAGGTTTGGCTAATCCTAAAATACATCAATCCTCACAGTATTCCAGTGTCATTCTTACATCTGACATATGAGTTGAGTTGGCCATGGCGTTTATACAGTACTGAAAAATGTTGAAACATTTTTTTTCAATTTTTTTGGTGGCAATGTCTTATGAGAATGCTTTGTTGTCTAATCATAGAATCTCCAAACATATAGCAAAAGGGTCCATGGATCTTGAGAATTCCAAAGAATGATATGGCTTAATTACGATCTTAATTTTGGGGCAGGGGGGTTAATATTTCTTGTGAGAATTATTTTCTCTCATTGTAACTTGTAGTAAGCTGTCTGATCATAGAATCTCCAAACAGATAGCAAAAGGGTCCATGGATCTTGAGAATGATATGACTTAATTAGGATCTGCAGCAGATAACAACCATAAACTAGAGAGAGCCCACAAGACAAGAAACTGATATTATTGAAAACATTAGTACCATAATCCATGGACTTGCACTAGAAACCTCTTCGTAATTGGAAAGCATTCCAGCTTGCAGTGTAATCGGCTTCTCGAATGTAAACTCCCATTTAGAATAATCTCTAGTCTAAGTTCCTGTATATCCATTAAGACAATCCTATATCAAAGTATGCACTTCAATGGTTACGGAGTATGAAATTGTTACAAATAAAAGGAGAAAATAAAAATATGGACATACAAAAGTTCCCAACTTTTTGATTGTGGAAGGATAATTGAAGCAAACTTGTTTTTCAATGCTCATTGCAACCCATGGGGTAGATTTTTCAAGAAAAGTTACAGAAAAAAATATAAAAAAAAGGTGGGGGATGGGGGTTCGTAGACCCACACACTCTTTAATTGTAGAGCAAAGTTTGGCATCACCAACTCTTGCCTACCATATTCGTCAATAGGCGAATCATAGTCTTAATGGTGGTAATGTATGGACCTAAGCTTGTACGGACAAATACAGAGGAAAAAATTATTAATACCAAAAAATAGAGCATTTAAAGAATCATGAATAAAGAATGATTTAGGCCCTTTCAACCAGGTGCAGGGTCAATATATAAGAAGGAAACTCTTCCTTGAAAGAATCAATCGCTCCATTGTTGCATATATGCTTTACTCTTCCCTATGATGGCATAGGGCTTCCAAAAGTTTTCCTGAGCCTTACAGGGAAGGATTTTTATGGTACGATGGACACTGGGCAATATTTGGTGTCACAGGGAAACCCTAGTGAAAAAGCTGGCTTGTTGGATCTTCGGGGAGAGCAGGAAATCGATATTTCTTTTCATAAAGGATCCTCCCACCAAACTGCAATGAACCATCACCAATCACTTCGAGTGATTTCTTCAACCAGCCTGCAAGTAACAAAAAGCTAGTAAAAGCAAGCAAGCAGCGAGCCAGGTTCTCCTTGAAGCTACCTACAATGTCTCCATCTTTGAGCGATTTGGGCACTTGGTTTAGTTTTCATGGGGTGAAGTTGGTTTAGGTACTGTATCCCATCTCCAGCACGACCAAGGCTCCTTCTCCCACTTCTCTCATCCTTTGCAAGTTAATGAGCCAAGCTAAGTAGCCAGGCTTGATATTTCATCATCACACTCATGAGCGTTAAGGGCTAATGCGAAAATGAATCCCCTTGCAGAAGCATGCCCACAGACAGCGGAAATGTACAATAACTTCAATTCCATGAGGGTTGTGATGAGCTGCATGAATTTGTGAGCGAGGATCTCAAATCGATTTTCTCTGCTGCGAGTTTAGAGCTTTCCATGTTGTGTGATGCAAATGTGCCACTTTATCATTTTCTCGTGCCGAAGAAGGTTGTTATAACTATTTTGATAATTGTTTCAATCTAATGCCGAAGGATTTTTTGATCGTCGAACATAAAATCCTACATCGCAAACAAGTACACCGTGGCCGTTTGGGGAATGGTTTTCAAAGAGAAACGCCTTACAACATAATTAAAGTAGAAAACAATAAAAATACAAAAAATTTAAATTTTAAAATATTATAATTAGATTCATTTTAATTGTAATTAAATGCATTATTAAATTTTGTAAATTAACATTATTTGTATTGCAACATAGAAATAATTATTAATAGTTTACATTTGTTTTTTTTTTTTTATAGTTTGTGATGGTCTTATGAAAAAATTATTATTAGACCTGGGTATAGAGGTTCTATCATAAATTGTTAATATGGGATCATATGTAGTTAACTTTGCATCAAAACCTAAGTGACCTCTACCCCTTAAAAATATATTGTAAAAATAAGAATATATCTTTCACATGCCTTTACTAAATCTTTTTAAATTACAGTGATTTTAAATAATCATTTTAAATTATATATGTAATTTTAAATAATATATTTTTTATTAGATTATATTAATCATTAGTTATTTTTATAAATAGGAATATAAAATGATTATACTCATTAGCAATAATTTTATCACCTTCCCAAAACAAATTTGTCATAAATGCCTATCTTACACCTTGATGTGATCTATTACTTCTGGTTAATTAATAGAGTTAATGAGCACATTAATAGACACAAAGCGCAATAACATGTTCAATTTGATAGCCAATCAAATTGAACATAAATAAATTAAATTATTTTTTAAAAATCATATATCTCAATGTGTAATGTTATGTTATAGACTTTTTGCAAATTTTATTAACCAAACCCAAACTAATATAAATTTGACCAAAAACTTATTAAAATATCCACGATCTTGCAACATAAATAATAATTGGTATTCCTTATAGTAATTTTAAACTTGTCTATTCAAATAAACAATGAACTAAACACCTTCGACACTTATTTAAAATCGCAAATCATAAGAAATCGAATCACTCTTTGACAACTGAGAAATTACGTATACCCATTGATATGCTTTGAAAAGGAGTACAATATTCCTTTTATTTTAATTCCTTCTTAAAACTTTGCTTGTTTGGCTTGTTTGTGTTGGGTTGTGTTATATTCTTTCCACATAGTTAACAGGGGGTTTGAGGGGTACCCGTAACCCCACTTTATGGGGTCCGGGGCAACGCCCCAG
>APFE030592568.1:3347-15647 GCA_000404065.3 Pinus taeda | reverse complement strand
AGAGAGTCGTGAGGAAGTTCAAGAGTTGTGAGGGTAGGTGAAAGGGCATGGTAGGTGAACAATCACCTCACTTCTATAAGTTTACCCTCATGCCTCATTTGAGAGAGGACCTTAGCACTTGAGGCTGGACTAGCATTAGATAACTGATTTTTGCTTGAAGAGATGGAGGCACTCAACTCTTGGCAGCTAGTAGGGTGAGTTGTGGTGAGGCTAGGGTTTTGCTTTGGATAATGGTATGAGCAACCCATGTTGCACTATTGAGATTTGATGGTTTGTACGATAAGTAGTTGAATTTGTAACATTAATAATAAGAATTTATTCACTTTTTCAATTGATTCCCATGCATCTTTATGGTGGTTGTATTGGATATCCTATATTCCTACTATGTTTGTACGTGTGCTTTCATGTGGTGATATGTTAATGAACCGATTCTTGGATTATTGCTTGCATGTTTTCTTTGAGTCCTTTCTTTCTTATTTTACACCATGCTGGTAAATTTTTGTGAATTGATTTGTAATTAACCTCTGGAATGTGCTCGTTCACGCATGTCTGATATGGTTTTAGCTCACTAACCTATCTTGTGGCATGCTTCTTCTTATTTTTTTGATGTTACATTCTTGTATCTTGTCCTGTGGGTTGTTAATGTTGAGCTGATCTCATCCATATTCTCTAGGCATTTCATTCTTGCCATTGTATTGACATCTCCTCATTTGACAACCAAGAGTGAAACCAACATGATGGAAGTCGTGCCTACATACCGGATGGGGCTACTATCCCAAATGGTGTGAGGTATAATTGGGACTGGGAGACGCTATAGCTGTTGGCGGTACATTCCAACCCGTAAACACAACATCAAAAGCCAAGGAACTTATTTGATTCATATGCTACATGAGGAGGTTAAGGCTAGTCTTTATAGTGGTGAATTATGAAACCTACACCAACATTCACTAATTAGTTACATTTCTTGCTATAATTATTATAAAACTAGTGGAGAATGGGGATATTCTTGATGATGTTAGAATTATTCCAATAGCCATTTATCAAATTTTATATATTAGAGGCCCATAATCAATAATTCAAAATAAAAGTAACATTTATAGAGTTTTATAATGAATAAATAATAGATATATTGGTTCGAGATCATTGTTTTAAATCTCTTGATCATAAACCAAGGAATCTCTTTGCTCTTATAGAAGATGGAAAGAGTTAAGTGAGTGTGAGATATTTAGAAGAGGAAATTATGAATATGGTGCAAATGGAGGACATCGTCTTTCAAAATAGTCATTTGTAGAGTGGCACAATACTAAAACTCTACTAAACAATCAGTGTAGTCACTCATGCCATATTCTCAATCAAAATTCAAGCATGGGAGATAGGGGATATTAAAAAAATCCTACGTACAACCTACTCACATTTAGTTGTGTGACTACTACATTTGTCATCATGTGCCTTACCAAGATAAGATCCTCGCAAGATTATTAACGACTCTTTGGGTGCAAAAACCAAGCCTTGCACAATTGTTAGTATCATTGTTAATTCATTGAATTAAAGAAACTTTTAGCAAATTGGATTATGCTTATCATGCTACAAATATTAGAAGAAAATGTGATATTAATAAAAAAATTGATGGTGGCTAATCTCATCAATGGTTTTCACAGTAATATATAGTGTTGCAAAGAAGAGATTAATTTTGCATGGCAAAAGAATAACATTTATCTTATTTTGACTATAGTGTAAATGAAGTACTTGAGAAGAGGGTTGTAACAGAGGTGCAAACACATGTGGAGCTTAAATTGGATGTAGGCAAATGAGTTGCATAATTTATGATCCCTTCAAAAGCAACTAAATACAAAATTGAGTGTTAAACTTGACATAACAAAAAAAATTACAAGGGAGTGTCTCCCTAGTTGTATGTGAACACTAAATTCACACTAAATACTAGTTGTATGCATGGTTAGTAAGTTTTGTTGACAAGAACATGAACTTTTAAAGTATGTCTTGCATGTAAAAGGCTTGTATTATGGTTTGATGGTTTATATTGGATGAAGAAGCTATTTTTCAAGATAGTTGGATAAAGTGGGACCAAGATATAAAATGATCTCATCGAGAATAAAAATAATACAATGGATATATGTTTTATAAGGAGAATAGTCAAGGTTTAATCTTCTCCCCAAAATATGAAAAGCTAAAAAGTGGCTTGACTTCTTCATTATTGAAGATGATTATTAAAAGGGACAAGCAACTAAGGAAATTTAAAGTTATTAACAATGCTACTTATAATGGCCATGGAGACTATTATGGCATCATTTTAAAGAGATCGGTTAAAAGAAAAGGAAAAAATATTGACATTATGTTCAAAAGGGAAATGGGTTGAAAATTGGAGAATCCAAGAATGGCATATCAATTACAACTGTCAATAACCAACATGGTCATTGCAACAATTTTCAAGAGTTGTTAGAAACTTCTAGGAAGACAATCATAATGGCTTAATTACCTCCTAGTCACTAGCAAGGCACTATAAAACAATGAAGGGAGTTCAATGTAAAAGCGAGGTTAACATTTCATCCATCTTGTCATCATATATTTGCAATTTCTTCTCTTTTTTTTACTCTATTTTATTAAGTCTTCTAACTCATATCGTTATCCATGACCAACAATTCCATGCATTTTGTGACCAATTCCTCTTTGTAATCATGTTCAATTTTTAATTTGAAAATATTTGAGCTTCCCATCCCTTAGGGAACCAACGAATCCTTGGAATTATTATTAAAACTTTTGTTCTTAGGCTTGATATATTATGGAATCTATCGTTGAAGAGGATGTGATTTAAATTATTAGATCTGAAATTCTTCTTCTTAATATAATCTCATATCTTCTAAAATATGACTAGTTAAAATATTTGTGTTCTAATTTGATATATTTATATCATGTTAATATACCTCCTATTCTCCTATTTCTTCACCACCTTATTGAAATTGGTTTATCTATAAGAGTCATAAACAAGTTTTCTAAAGTGAGGTTTCCCTTGCAACAACGCATAGAAGAATTTTGTTGAATGTTCCCTCAAATTTAAATAACCTCTCTCATTTTCGATAAAAGTTTTTAATTTTCCATTGGCATACATGCATATATTTCAAGTGTAGTCAAATAATTCATAACAACCTTGTGCAAATAATATATTTCCTCTTATGAGTTGTATTATAAGGCACTTCCAACTTAAAAATGGAAAGGAGATTTTTGACTTTCTAAATCTATTGAAAATGTTTGGTCATCTAACAAGGTAGGAGTCATAAAGGATTTTACTAGAGATCTTGTTAACATTTGATTTTTAAATGGCCAACATTAATAAACAGAATTGTGATGCACATTTATAGACTTTTCAAAGATTATAACTATAGCCCCAAGTTCCAAATATAATATCTTGATTTCTCTCTCTACCCTTGTGTGTGCGTGCTTTAAACATGTTTAGATGAAAGGTTCCATTTTCTGCTATTAATGATGTTTAAGTATGCATATAACATTTTGAGACATAATTTAACATGTTTTGTTATGATTTATGTGTGTTCATTTTTTCCAGAGTTAATATTTTGGGGCATTGGGGATCGCTCAAGCAAATAAATCAATTTCCATTTCAACTTGAAGGAAAAAGAGAGATTGCTAGTACCTAACTATCCCACAATATACACTCACTTAAGAGTGCCACATACATACTCTATTCCCAGGCTTAAATATGTTAATGTATGAGACATGAACATGAATAGAGAAGATTGCAATTATTTTGCTCAACCATCCTAATTAAACTCCATTGACTTTTCTATATACATATACTTATGATGTTTTATGGTTTAAGCTTGTATTTTGGACAACTTCATTTTTGTTGCCATGAAAGATAACAAATTGGTTAATCCATTATGTTCTTGATAAGTATTTCTCTCTTTTTCCATAAAATAAAGTTTAAATGATGATGTGTAAATTTTATCAATTTAAGAGTGTTAAAAAAATATGACAAAATGGAGTGAGAGGTGGGAATGGGTTTGAAGCGTTATATTAAAGATTCTTGTTTCTTTTGCAATCTAATGTAAGATGCGTAGATATAGAAACTTTCGAAGGCATATCCCATGTGAGAAATAAATGGTGTAAAGAGTTATGCAAAGTGGATTCGTAGGTGCATTACATAGAGTTTTGTGTAGTATATAATATATTTCCTTGAGATGGGTTAGTGAAGAAGTTGAAAAAATCAAGGGGATTAAAGTATTCTTAAATGTAAGCTACGAATGGATGAAAACTATGAATGAAGAAACTGGTTTGGGGAAGCTTTACTTGGGAAAGGCTATCAGAAGGATAAGGATATTAACATGCTCAAACTAAACACTTGTTTAGAAGCAAAAATATGATGCAAATGTTTGAAAGTATATACAATTACTTGAGAAGCAAAGTAACATTGCAACAAGGTCAAGAGAGATTATGATCTCAATCACATTGGTTTACATTAACATTGAAAGAAGAGAAAATTAAATGCAAGTCGTATGTCAAGCACACATAGATGCATCATATGCTAAGAAACCAAAAACTTGGTACCATTTACACTTTCCTATTATGCAACTTCAAGACTTATAGTGCAACATTGATAGATCAATTCACCATAAACACCCTTTCAAATTCATTCATAATAGAGATAAATATGTAATTGAAACACATGAATTCATCAAGGCCAATTGGAAATTAAAACAATTATCACAAATATTTAATGTTTTTTTTTCAACTTCATATAATATATAATATATGAGTTGAAAAAACATTAACAACCCTTGGTTAATTTTCCATGTAAATAAAATAAGATCAAGGTCATGGGACATGTATTCCAAGTTGAATGGTGGGAAAAACATTATAGTGGGCCTCTGTTGTGACTAATTGATGGCTATGAAAATTGGCAAAGGCAAAGAGGCAATAATTGACATTTAATTATAGAAATAAAGGAAAATAGGAGAAAAGGAAGGTGAAGGGACACAAATTTGCATGCAAGGGAAATTAAAGGAAAAATAAGGGAAAATGAAGAAAACAAAGGCATAAATGATAAAAAGACATCAGAGAAATTGTTCACAACTTTTGTCAGTTCAGGTTTGGCCCTCTCCTTTTATTCTCTCATACTCTTGCACACTTAAAGTATTCTTGGAGCACACTTGAAGCATTATAGCATTCACCTGGATTGGAGAAAGAAAGGAAAGGAAATCAAGGGATTGCAAGGGAAAAGTTGGATCAACAACTACAACATGATTACTTTTCAGGTGATAGGTTGCATGTGTGGTTTCCTTGCTAATTTTTTCATTCATGGTATATGTGTGTGGTTCCCTGGTTATGTGTTGTCATTAGCATGGAGATTTTCTTGGATTGATAGTGGTTTCAGCCTTGCCTTTCCATTTCCTAGATAACCATGGTGTTGTGGTTTTCCCACTTATTTTTCTGATTGGTTCTCAGGTTCCCTATGGCTATGGGTTGGAACAAACACTCTGGATCCCTATAACAACTTGGATTGAGTTACTAGTTATTGAAACTTGCAGGTTGGGACAAACACTCTAGAGCCTTGTGGGCTAAGTTACTAGTCATTGGATACGTGTGTTGGAACAAACACTCTAGAGCCCTGAGTTAGTTGTGGGTTGAGTTACTAGTTCCTGGAGCCCTAGACGACCTGAGTATAGATCGAGCTAGTTGATGTTAGTGATTTCTGGATCGTAAAGGTGAAATCACTATGGTTGAGGGTTGAGCTGGTTTGGCCTCTGGAAGCCCTAGATGGTTTAGTGTTGGTTTAAACCTTGTGATCCCACATTCATGCTTGGAATATGGCATGTGGGTGATTGACCAAAAGAGAGATTTGGTTAAGCCCAATATATGGTCGGGTGGTACGTGGAAGTCCCTAACTTGGTTGGCATTTTCATATGTTAATATGAGATATTTTCCTTTTGTGATCTATGAGAATTTGTAGTGAGTATGGTGGTGATATTATCACTGATTTACCATGGTTTTGTATGCTAGTTATATGTTGGTTATATGACATATTCTATCTATGGCTCTTGTCATGTTTTGATAAGTTATTGAATGGTTGATGAATGCATGGGCTAAAAAGTGTTATTGAAACTATCTTGAGAGGGCATTAGACCTTCTTGGTGATTCTCAAATGAAGTTCATGCCCTTATGATTAAAGATGCATTCATGAAATGTAGATTTCATGTTTACCATATGTTTCATGAAATGTCTATAATGGATTAGGCATGTCTAGGTCAAATTATTGATTGATTTTCAATTGATTAGCATTGTCATTACCTTTCATTACATTCTGGAAAGTTATAGGCAATTTTGGGCAATGATCTGGAGGCTTTCCTGAAAAAATAGCTCAGATCTCAGAACCGCTAACACTAAACTAAGGAATTTTGGTCATAACCACACGAAGACAAGCCTATGTGTGCGGTTGGGACCTCATAACTACACTGATGCTATGTTGTTCATGTGGTTGGGGAGTTTCTTTAGTAAAAAGAGTTCTATCTTAGGGATTGACCATCTGGAGTGGTTTGTAGGCTCTTGAGTGGTTTGTAGTGTTACACTGGAAAATACCTCCTCATCAGCTCAGAGAAGAAGACAAAATTGGATTGAAGTAAAAACCCTAATTTACAAACCTATTTACCATGGTAGCACACCCCATAAACTAGAAATTAGTGTGCTAATGCAGTCCAAAAACCTGTAGACCACATTAACCTAGAAAAGCACTCTATGTTACTTCACTAAGGTCACATTAGCTGACTTTCATGAGCTCGTGAAGGCAAACAGGCTTGAAAATTAGGGTTTTACTTTAGTCCAAGTTGGTCTTCTCCTTTGAGCTAATGAGGAGGTTTTTTCCAGTGTAATATATAGTCCCTGAGGGATGTCTATAAGTTTTCGATGTGTCAGCCCCACTTCCATAACCAAATCTTGGAGGTTGTGTCATAACATAGTGACACTTGTCTCATGTTTACCTTGCCGAGCTTGTAGAAATGGGTAAATGTAGGAGGAGACATTTATAGATTGGTATTAGAGCTTCCAGGTTTAAGCACTTATACTAGATGGGCTAAATGTGATTGTTATGCATGCATGTTAGTGGTAAATGTGTTTGTTGTGTGTGCATTGTGATTGCTATGGTTATGCATGCATAGTAGGTTAGACATGCATTGTAAAGGTTATTATTACAGTTTGTATCATCATGATGATGTTGGTATGTTATGATGTTATGATTTTGAGGTGTTGATATGTTGATGTCATTATATACATATATTGTGCTAATCTGGATTGATTGTGCAGACAAGATAACCTCCCCTAAACTTCATAGAGGTACGATTTTGATTATATCTATATTTGGTTTAACTAACATGGCATGTTTGCAGGAGATAGAAGATCAGAGATGACAAGCAGAATGGTGGATTACAGTTCACGAGACTCTCCTTACATATCACTTGAACAACAAGGAGATGGGTACTCTCTTGATATAACAGATACAATAAGAAGTTTGAAGGAAAGAATCATAATTTGTAAGACATACAATAAAAAGCTAATTGAGTCACAGGAAAGGCTTTCCAAAGCTCAGGAAAAGCAAGTAGAAGTTAATGCAATCATCCTTCAGAGTCTTACAAATTTTCAGAAGCAAGGACAACTGAGGATCAGTCATGGACAAAAGGAAAAGACAAATGGGGCATATGCAAGCAGGTCTCAATCAAGATACAGGTTGGACAAAGATGATATTGTCAAAGGTAACAGGCAGGTTAGCACTCACGTATTTTATTCTAGTTTCGGTTTTGAGAGACATCATTTTCATTACCGCCAACATCCTTATAGGAGAAGTGAGAAGTAGTTTTTTCTAGAGGAGTTTAATAAAGCCAAGCCTCCTACTTTTCATGGGGTTGTGAAGAAACTAAATGATGTAGAAGCATGGCTACTTTGGATGAATAATTTCTTTGGATTGCATGATTATTCAAATAATATGAAAGACAAGATAACTATATTTAGTCTCAAGGGAAGAGTAGACATCTGGTGGGAAGATGTGAAGCGTGTCAAAGGCATCAAGATAAAGGAGTTGAGTTTGCATGAGTTTAGAAGAATCTTCAGGAAGTACTTGTTAGAGATATATTATGACGGAAAGGCTAAGGAGTTCTATGAGTTAAAGATAGGGTCTATGACAGATGAAGAATACATGACTAAGTTTTTGTAGCTATTGAGGTATGTGCCTTATCTTAAGTATGATAAGGAAAAAGTCCAAAGGTTCATCAATGGATTGCCTTTAGCATTTAAACATCGGATTGAGTATGATGAGCCTCGGTCATTGGAGGAAGTCATCGAGAAGTTGAAGAATTATTATGAGTAGTCTAAGCACAAGTCTGATCCTAAGCAAGATTGGAAAAGTAATGAGAAGACGAAAGGAAAGTAGGTTAAGAAGTGAGGAATACCTCATGATGCAGGTCATAAGGAGAATGTGGCACCTTATAAGAAGTTCAATGCAACTGACAGAGGACATGGGTCTTAGCTTGAGGACTAGAACAAGGGTTATGGAAGGAAGCCTTTGTAGTGTTGGACTTGTGGTGGAGAGCATCGCAGGAGATATTTTCCATTGAATTAGGGTGGAAGACCTCAAATTTATAGTGCTCAGGAGGCATAGATAGTTGGAGATGTTGTGCATAGTATTCCTTAGATCTATGCAATAGTGGATAACATGCAGGTTTATCATCAAGCATCCATTATTGAGATTGAAGGTAAGCTTTTTGATCAAGTTATTTCCATTTTTATTGATATTGGATATAACTATAGTTATATCAATCCTGACCTGGAGGATAAGTGTTGATTGAATAAAGAAGTTCATGCAGAATCTTGGTTGGTGAAGTTGGCTACAAGGACCAAGAGAAGAGTTCATTGTTGGGTGAGATCTTGTGCAAATGAGTTGAATCGTATGCCTACATCAGCACATCTAAATGTGCTTCCTTTGGGATCATACAATATGCTTTTGGGCATGGTTTGGTTATTCATTCATATGACTAAGGTAGATTGTTATGTCAAGGCCATTGAGTTCCTAGATGATGACGGGGAAAGAAGAAGATGACATCATTAAGAACGGTTACAACTATGAGGGAAAAGCGCAATTGGAAAAAGGGAAATGTATTGTTTCCAATTCATATTTTTAGTAACAAAGGGAAGGATATTGATGATGATAAAGCCCCGAAGATGTATCCTATTTTGTATCATTTTTAGAATGTGTTTACTATAGAGATTTCAGAGTTTCCTCCTCATAGGGAAGTGGAATTTTCTATTGAGTTTATGCCAAGATCAACACCAACATCTATGGCATTGTACATGATGAGCACTCCAGAGTTAGTGGAATTGAAGTTGCAGCTTAAGGAAATGCCTGATAAAGGATACATAAGGCCAAGTGTGTCACCTTCGGTTGCACCAGTATTGTTTGTAAAGAAGAAGGATGATACTATCATATTGTGCATTGATTACATGCATTTGAATAAGGTGGCTATTAAGAAAAAGTATCCATTCATTAGGTGCACATCAAGGAAGAATATATTTACAAGGCTGTATTCTGTACAAGGTATGGACATTATGAGTTTTTGGTGGTTCCATTTGGTCTTACTAATGCTCCAGCGTATTTCATGTGTTTGATGAACAATGTTTTCCATCCTTATGTAGACAAGTTTGTGGTAGTGTTTATTGATGATATATTGATATATTATAAGAATGAGGAAGAGAAGGCAAAGCACCTGGCATTAGTGTTGAGATTGTTGAGAGAGCATCAATTATATGCCAAGCTTAGTAAGTATAGTTTCTTTCAGATTGAAGTTTACTACTTGGGACATGTTGTTTCTAAGGAGGGGATATATGTGGACCCGAAAAATATTAATGCTATCATGGAGTGGCCAACTCCTAGGAATATGGATGAGGTCAAAACATTCAGGGACTAGTAGGTTATTACAGGCAGTTCATCAGGAACTTATCACAGATTGGCTATCCTATTACATCTATGCAGAGAAAAGGGTAGAAGTTTGAATGGATAGAGGAGTGTGAAACTAACTTTTTTCAATTGAAGCATTTGCTTACAAATGCTCCAATTTTTAATATTACAGATCTTGAGAAGGAGTTTGTAGTCTGTACAGATGCTTACAAGGAAGGACTTGGTGGGGTCCTGATGCAGGAAGGGCAGGTGGTATGCTATTAGTTAAGGAAGTTGAATGAGCATGAGAAGAACTATGTGACACGTGATCTTGAGTTGGTAGCTATCATTCATGCATTGAAGATGTGGAGACATTATCTTCTTGGAAGGAGGTTTATTTTAATGAGTGATCATAGTGGACTGAGATACTTCTTTGACCAACCCAATTTGAATGCCAGGCAAGCTAGATAATTGGCTACCCTAAGTGGGTTTGGCTTCAAGGTTAGGTACATCAAGGGCAAGGACAACAAAGTTGCATACGCTCTTCATAGGAGAGTGAAGGTGAATCAAATTTCAACTCTGAGTTCATATGAAACATGTTTACAGGAGCAGATCTTATATGCAGGGTAGCATGATGACATGTACCAATAGCTGAAGCAGATATTGCAACAGTAGGGTGAAAGTGACAGGGATGAGGAGTATCACCTCACGATAGATGGCTTAGTGAGATTCAAGAACATGATCTATGTGCCAGATAGCAATGAGCTCAAGAAGCTTATTTTGAGGGAGTTACATGTCAAGCCATGTTCAGGTCACCTAAGATATCAAAAATCTTTGACAACAATCAAGAAGTTATATCATTTGCAAAACTTAAAGAAAGAGGTGGTTGACTTTGTTGCGAGTTGTTTAGATTTCCAACAGGTGAAAGCAGAATGTAAGCATCCATCTGGTTTGTTGCAGCCTATTCCAATTCCACAATGTAAATGATCTGAAATGTTGGGAAAACTTGCTAATGTTATGCAAGCTCCCTCATCAGTATTAAAAATATGTGCTTAGGATCGTCTCATATTAACTAAATTGTGAAGGATTATGTGTCAAGTATCAAGTGTCTTTTATGAACAATCCATGAGATTAATTAGCTGTTTAAAACACATATGCAACAAGTAAATTACAAAGAAATAAAACATAGAAAACTCATAACATAAAGTTGATAAAGGAGTTCACCCGTCCTGGGCTACATTTCCTTGGACCTAATTCAATGGCTAGGCCCTCTTTGGATTAATGGTCAATTATCTGATTACATGCACCTACAGTGTACCAATGGCTTTGACACCTACTCCATTGGATTTATAAGCCCCAAAAACCCAAAAAATGACATTCCAAGCTCTGTAATTGGACTTCAGATGATCTAGGCTTGACATCCTCTCCTAGTGGCCCTAAGCTTCCTTAAACTTCAACATAGAAAAATCACGTATATAAGTACATTTCTGTTATGAAACCAGCTCACAAAAAGATAGAAAAGATAAATCAATGCCTTAGAAATAAACCTCTTCGAGGAGGCAACCTCTACATTACACAAATGAACAATTCTTGGATGATTCAAATGAAAAAACCTCATTTCTATATATAGGAGTCTATGGGGTCACAATATAGCCAAGCCGACCTAACAATAATAATATAAAGGCACAAAAATAACAATAGAGAGATTCTATGGGGTGCGGTTGGGCCTACTGACTACACCACACCCGCAGCCGTACAGTATCGGGTGGCTTCATGAAGGACGAGATCTCAAAGTTCGCTAGCAGTGCCGCCTTCCCTACAACATCAAGACTTTCACAGACGAGGTATTGTGTGATGTTACACCTCTGGATGTTTGTGATGTACTATTAGGCTAGCCATACTTGTGGAGGCGACATGCTGTGTATGAGTCAAGGCCTCGTGCTGTCATTTTTTCTTTGGATAATTCATTATACAGGATACCGGAGGTAGCCCCACCTACCGCCGCCTCTTTGATCATTGCTAAAAAAGGCAGCAAGCTCATATCACAGACTAGGAAATTTATTTCTTGTCTGGTTCACCCCCAAAGTAAGGGGAAGATCGTTGCTACATCCATGACCCCCGCAAAGGGTTCCTCCACGCAGCAGCAGCAGCAAAGGGATACGGTCATGACAGAACACAGGAACAACTTATCCTCACGCACAGGGGTACCACACAAGTTTCAAGTGGGCAACAAAGTCTGGTTACATCGACAGAAAGAACGCCTTACAAGAACCCGCCAGAAGCTCAGACCACTCCGACATGGTCCTTACACTAGTACCAAGGCTACGGGAAACAATGCTTTGGCGCACATCATT
>APFE030592565.1:42764-72853 GCA_000404065.3 Pinus taeda | reverse complement strand
ATGCCCACAGGGCTTTGGATTGACAGTGAATCGGTGCAACTGACTGTGAATGGGTGCACTGTTAAAGCACTCCTTGGGATAGGTCATTGGTTCAAATCCCCGTGGGTGCTTACCTACCAAAAAAAAATTACAAGGAAATCATATCAATTTATAGAATATATAACAAGTTTAATATGTAGCGTGTTGATTAATACTAATTCTTATGAAAAAAAGTACATAACACTTAGTTATATTAAGTGCATGATTTAAGCACCGCCACTTTAGTGGAGTGGGAATTCAATTGCAAATAATATATTGGTGCAATCACTGACAATTAAATAATTAAACTACCAAAAAAATATTATGATTAATCAAATATATAGGTTAATAAATATTTATTGTTAAAAATAAGTATGATAATGAATTGAAAGAAATATTATGAAAAATCATATATTTAATTTTTTGGATAATTAATTTATGAGGATATTTGGGGATAATATTGTTATTAGAATACAACAATAAACAACAAGCTTAGCGATTAGAGGTTTTTTTTTTAAACAAATTTTAATTTTGACAAATTGATTTTAAACCACATAAAATTAGTCATCCACCAATCAAAAATTCAAAATTCAAATTTTAAAAATTTAATTTTAGCCAAACTTTAAAAAACTTTGCAAATAGTTTTTAAAAAGATACAAAATAATTAAGAGTCAAAACATTTTGATCCAAATAATTACAATATACTCTGCCTTCAAACAAATATAAAAATATAAAATAAAATGCTTTAATTATTATATATACCCATTCGAATATCTCATCTGATAAAAGCTTAAACATTTGAGGAAACATCAAGAGGTCACAAGATCAATTCATTAACCCATATAGAGTGGTACACTGCCTTCTTTAGACAACCCTTCATCAACAAATCCTGAGAAGAGGGAAAAAATTTTAATTATAATATATATAAATTAGTGAATATTTATTTTAATGTAGTGTAGTGTAAATTTTTAACAATGCAAAAGTTATAAAAAGTTTTAGATTGAATTTTTTTATTTTTCACGCAAACTATTTTATTATTAAGAAATATATTTGATATTTTATTTTTTTCAATACCTAATAAATATAAATTTAAAGTAAATATCTACTAATATATTTCAATAGTTACTAAGTTTAAATTTAAAGTAAATATTTAATAATATATTTATAACTATAAAGGTGGTAAGTGTAAAGAGAATTCCCTTCAACCCCAATGATATCAAGAAAGCATTTTTGAATGAGAATTGGGTACAACATTAAACAACTAAGTGGTGACAATAATTTGTTTCAAGGGTTGATGATAATTGTATCAAAAGACTTATTGTAAATGGGGACTCGACATTAATCATCAAATTGATGTTAACAAACTCTCTACACCAAGTAATTGCAAATTTATAAGAACTATCATGAGAATAAGGAAAAAAGTCGCTAGGTTTGAAAGTGTGGAGTATTTTCATATCCAAATGATGCTTAATCAAGAGGTAGATTGTCTGGCAGGGTCATTTTTATAGGCTACGATAAGAAAACAACAAAAAGTGGGGACACACTTTTCCACGTGCCTAAAGCATTAGTCCATAGTTATGATTCAAACTTGCATAAGAGACAATCAACATGTTAATTTACATGGGTGGATTAACTAGTGTTCATAATGACCGAGAAGCAATATGTCAATGATACTCTCTCAATCAATGATTAACATGGGAGTAGGGTCATCAATTACTTCTGTTATTAGAGTTTTATTCTATGTGGAATAATGGATTTTGTTACAAGTTTGAAGTTTGGGGAATTTTGATGGTTTATAGGCCTATTGTTCTTGGTTATGTTCCATCTTGGGATGAATTGAGGCTTTAAATTGGACTTAAGTTCTCTTGGATTGCCCTTGCGGTGCCCTATCCTAGGCTCTTAACTCACATTTGCATGGCCTAAGTCCTATTGGCTCTTAGTTGCATGGCTTATGTTCTCTTGGCTCTTGGTTGCATAGTTCATGTTCTATTGGCTTTAGTTCACATGACTTGGCTTGGTCTAGTAGGCATGACTCATTCATCTCTATCATTTTGGTTTAGTGGCTCGAATTTTGTCTGCTCCTCCTGAAGTCCCTTGGCTATCTTTGTGCATATTTGCAAAAGGTTAATCCTCTCTCATGTATTTTGCTCTACTTCTCTTTTTCTCAGGAAATGTTTGAAAGCAATCAAATAGTTGGGTATGCTAGAATTTAGATATAGGCAGGGTTAAGGCGTTATGTAGTGTTAACAATATGGACCATTGGGCATCCGTGGAGATTCACATTATGTGAGACCATCTGCATTCAAAGAGTTTTAAGAAAACAAGAAAAATATGTTGTTGATAATAAGAACTTGATTTTCTCAACTATTGGTAGGATGCAATTCAAGGAGGTCAAAATTTCTAAATCTACCTTCACATTAGAAATCCTACACAATCAAAAGAGACAAATTGAAGAATTTCAAGCTAAGTGTATCCCTCTTCAACAATAGACTACGAGTCTAGTAAAAAGTACTACTTCAACTAATTCAAATGTTAGGTTGTCAAATAGATTTGTAGTGGAGAAAGCAAACAAAGATGACACTGTGTAGCAACAATAAGAGGGTGTGGAAATGTGAACATGGATCAAAAATTTCTAACCAACACACAAAACTAGGAGGGTGTGGAAATTTGAATATGGATCAAAATATTATAACCAACACAAAGAATTAGGAGGAAGCACACTACGACATACTTTTACCCATAATAATGTATAATGCTTTATATAGTTTACTTATGTTAAGAGATTTTTTCTAAATCTACATTATATTAATAATAGTTATCCAAAATCTTTCACAAAGATTCTTTTATTTTACCTTTTAAATTTTTAATAGTTTTATATATATTATATATATATATATATATATATATTTATATATATATATATATATATATATATATATAATTATGATAGGTTTTCCCACTGAGTAAAAATATAATTTAACTAATCCTTTTTTTTAAGGAAAGAAATCAACCTCCCTCTAAGCCTTAGGGCTAGAATGAGGTTGTTGGTACCAAGCCAATGCACAAGCATACTCACTTAAGAGCCCTAGGGCGAGAGTGAGGTAACAAGTATACTCACTTAAGAGTTCATAAGACTAGAAACCAACAATATTCATTGGCTCAAAGTTGTTACAACAATATTCATAAGGCATTATAGCTCATCATTTCAATAGCAGGCATTTGACACAGAGTGGGGAAGATAGCAACCATTCCACCCAACCACCCAAGGTAACCCCAATTGACATTATTGCGTCGAGAGGCTCTCTACAACCCGATATGGGGGATTTAACCTATGATATGTAAGATTGCATGTCAACCTTTTTTAAATGTAGGCCCTATTTTAATCACGTTGTTTAATTGTTTAATCGTTTAATTTTATATTTCAAATTTTTTTTTCTCTATTAATATAATTATTTTTTTAAGAAACGATTATGAGGGTTTATATTATAAAAACAAATATGGGATCCAACCATGAACCATTAAATTTCTTTAGAGTTTCCAATATCCCTTATGGGCTTGCGATTGAAAATGTAGGATCAATCTAAATCCTCGAACAAGAACTCCATATTACAAAAATTTTATTCCCTTTCCAACTAAATATTTTCCAAAATAATCCCAAGATCCAAATACATTTACATTCCATTTCTTACTACTTATCGATTTGACTTTGACTAACTTCTCATTTTCCTTGGCGAGATTTTTCCCTTTTTCCCAACTTGGATCCAACTTGTGTTTTCTACTAAATCCAAAGAATCACCTTTCTGTGAGTGATCTTTGTTGTCTTTGTCACTTTTTCCGTTTGACTTATCAACCCATGAATTTTGTTTTTCAGTCTTGGTTCCTGTGAGTTCAATAGAGGATCTAGAATTCATAAGGGTTTGATGGGCATGAGCCTCCTATATCTCTGTTTTTTGTGGATCCTCTTTGACATGCACTTCTTCCTGAATTATTTTGCTTCCTCTTTGTCTTGGATCTCTTCTTCCTTGTATATTGTATAATGTTATATACAAGCACCTTCCCACCATTTAGGCCTCCAACTATTTTCTTGATTCTATTATTCTGTAATTGCTTGGGACAATTCTTGATTACATGCCTTGTTTCATAACACACTCGATAATGGAATGAGACATTTTCATAGTCAAGCTTCTAAACCCATACATAATTTAAATCCATTAGGTTTATCTTGACTGGAAAGCCTTTATTAAAATCCATCTCCACGCATATTTAAGCATAAGCGGTCTTAAGGAAATGCTCAGTTTCAGAACTATGACAATAAAATTTCCCTATTGCATTTTGAATTGAAGTTAACTAAGAAATATTCCAAAGATGCAAGGGAGGTTCAGGAGCCTTACCCAAACATAAATCGAGGGGATTGTTGTTGTAACTAAATCAAAAGAAGTTAACCAGGGTTTCCTGAAGAGACCAACACTACCCCAAAACTAGGGTCTGGAATCCCAAATAATCAGGAGGCTGAACTCTTTCAAAATTGCATATGCTACGCCATCTATCTCTTTAAAGAGGCATGGGTACTCGTGGAATGGGTGTCGTCAAGGCCTGGGTTGTTATGGACCACTTGACAAAAAAAAAGAACTAGAGTGAAACAAACCAGTCATCATAGACTAAGATCATATGTGCATCTAAGTGGACCAAACTTGAATGTTAGAAGCATGTTAATACTTCAAACAAGGATCACCTTTTGATATCTAACTAGACCAAGTTTCATAAAGGTGTTCCCTACCTTGATAGAGCTGGCTAATGGTCAACCCTATTAGGTGCTTCTAGCCCTTAATGGGAGGTGGAATTTCCAAGGTCGACCCCTTAATCAATAGGTGTTAGTGTAAATGTTTGAGAATGGAGGAGAAAAAACTTCATGGCCAAGTGCCACATGGTCATCACGACCAACAAATGGGGAGTCCACATCCCAAGTGTATGAATGTAAGGAGGGAAAAATCATGGAGGCATGAGTTACCCTGCTCGGTCTACTTTTCCCACCCCTATAGTGTGCCTTTTACTTCTTCTTCATAATGCTCTATGTTATTGTGCATAGCTCAAGGGTTAGAGCCTACTCTTTATGGTGTAGCATTAATATTACCCGTAAAGATAAGATAGTTCATTGCCCGTCAAGGTTGGGACATGCAAGGGTTGCTTTTGATGTGAAGGAGCATCATGTGCTCAGGAACCAGGTGATGGCTAATGAGAAGGGCAGAGCTCATGCAAGGATTTTTTCTATGCGTTAACTTATGTATCAACCATTTTTTTTCATTTTGATTTTTTTCTTTTTGTTTTATTGTGGTCA
This sequence comes from Pinus taeda, assembly GCA_000404065.3. Classification (NCBI taxonomy): domain Eukaryota; kingdom Viridiplantae; phylum Streptophyta; class Pinopsida; order Pinales; family Pinaceae; genus Pinus; species Pinus taeda. The sequence continues at coordinate 67,500 of APFE030592565.1, read as the reverse complement.
CGTTATGCTTTTTTTAGTTTTTTAGCTACATCAACCTCCAAGGCAATAGTTTTTTGGCCCTACTCAAGGAGTATGGACATGTGGGTGCTAAATCCTAATGAACCAATGACAAGTTAAACATGAAGAATGGAGGTGGTATATGGAGCTTGTAATGTGTGACGGAAAGTGTCAAATATGGTATAGGGGATGGTGAACACGCTATCTCAATTCGGGTGTTCCATGTAGTGCCCCTCATATGACCCTAAGGCCTTAAGGGAGGTCCCACTAGACTAGGGCTAAATATTAAACCCCCTGTTAAGGTAAGAGAATATATTTATAGTCAAGATCGATCAATCTTCCCAATCACCCGTTTATCCATGCCAAATGCCCAAAAAAAAAAGTATAAGCATCTGATTGCAAAATTATCAAAGTATCTCTTGAATATCAACCCACCTTCATTGAAGTGCAAATGTTGGAACTTGAAAGGCACTCGGATGATGCAAATGGTGGAGGCACATGGCATATCATCATTAAATAATGGTTGTGATGGGTTGCTAGTTGGTTGGATATACAGTTATCTATCAAATGTAGGAGAAAAGTTTTCTTCTACAGGGTTACCTATTTTGGTTGGTAACAAAGACAAATGCAAGTCTTGGAAAACTTAACTAAATAGTCTTTATTATAGCACAGAAGATGCTTTTGCTCATTCAAATATTTTTCATAAGATGGTTGTTGCCTACATGTATAATCAACAACGCACTCAATAAAAAGAAAAAGGTTTTACCTAAGGTAGATTTACATGATGAATCATATGTTATCTCTCCCTCCTATGGGGCCTTGCCCTTAGGCTCCGATTAAGAAGTATAATTACCTAGAAAATTTACAAAGCTTTCAAATATTTACAATTGAAGCTTCGATGTTTACAATAACTAAATTTAGGGATATTGCATGAAAACCTTGAAAGAAGATGATAGATTAGAAAATAATTTGTACAAAAAAACTTAGCATAAAGAACCAACCAAACTAATGTAATGGATAGATAAAAAAATATAAGGAAAAAAAACTAGTAAATATTACATGAAAACCTTGAAAGAAGATAATAGCATAGTGGATAGGTAAAAAATACAAGAAAATAAACTGAGGATATTACATAAAAGCCTTGAAAGAATATGATAAATTAGAAAACACTTGTTATACCAAAACAAAACCAAGTACAAAGAACCAACCAAACTAACATAATGGAAAGAATCAAAGATCAAAGATACAAGGGAAAAAATGAAAATAACAATAGCAATGTAGAATGCAATTGCCTTATATAGTTTCAATTGTACAAATTGAGCATGTTCAAAGAAACATAACATGAATCCATAGGTCTTCCAAGGTGCAAGACAAATGAGATTATAGGGCAACAAAAAACAATGCATGATTTACAATAGCTCCATAACCCTTTACTTGAAGAGAGTCATGGAGAAAAATCGGCCAATGGATAGTCACTATTGTTGTGATAGCAGATATGGGCCCAAGCCCAAATACTTTAGACATAATTTTGGGTTGCTAACTCACAACCTTTCACACACATTTCCAAAGTCAAATGGCTAATAATAGCATGCTCCTACCACAATCACCCAATGGATGCAACCTAATGAGATGAATAATTGACATTTAGGGGCTAGTTCTCATAGTAACTAGCCACAATTCAACTAATTTGCAAGTAACAACACTTCAACTAGACAGGCTTGAAAAATTCAAGGGCGCAAACCAACAAAGCTTCACCATGATCAATATGAAAGAATAATAACGTGAGCACTCTTAGCTACAATTGGTATTTATAAAGGCTTACAAAAGTTTCTAAAGTTTTAAAAGTAGTATGTAGCAGTTTAATTGTCATATTATTAGTGACTTCTTGAGAAAAATACATTTCTTTAATTCAGAGCAACTTTATGGGAGATTGGACCTACAAAATCTACAAAATACAATTAGGACCATACCACTTGTCCCAATACATATTCATTTACAGGGATCATTGAAAACCTTGGGCAATGCCCATGGTAGAATTTACATTACGAAAGTTGGCCTATCTTTTCTTTGTATCAGTTCTTGGCCTTAGGCTCACATAAAAACATATTATTACATAAAATATAATCTTTATAAGGGTTTCACATATTACTTAAGATGACGTCAAGACATGTTGGGTTTCACATATTTACAATTTAATATCATATCAAAACATTTAATTACAAAAAATATTTATAAGACTTTCACATATTTATGATCAAAGCCTTTGTTATTTGCAATAACGAAAATTGTTTACCATATACAACTTTGAAATAAGATAATAAATTAGAAAATAATAGCTACACCAAAACTAAAACTAAGTACAAGAACCAAGTAAGTTGACATAACGGATAGATGAAAAATACCCAAAAAGAATTGGGGCAGATAACGGATTTGTATTATGAAATGGCAATGTTACAGATTGAACATGTCAAATGAGAATAGCATGAGGCCTATTAGACCAAAAGAACTGTGAAAAGTAACCAAACGTCCTTCGACAGCCTAATTCGCACTAGCAAACAACATCGCATTATGCTTTAGTACCTCATAACAATAGTGCACTATAATATCAATATGCATTAGACAAATGTGTCCATGCACTTATGACCTAGTACATGTGTCCGTGCACTTATGACCTAGTACATGTTTGTGGACACTGCAATTTGGTATCATAGCTTCAATGGATGCTTGTTTTTGTTGGGTTGTTTGAAAAAAAGACAATAAAGGAACAAATCCAAAAATGTCACTGAAGCAAAGTTGGTTGAAATTTTTGAGAAATTTGCAAAAGCAAGTTGTCAGAAAAGGACCATAGAAACTAAGCCAAAACCTTACCTCAAACTAGGAGGATGAAGAGGAAGTAAACTCTAAGGGAATGGGAGGCAACACCCATCCAAAGTCATCTGCCTTACAAAACTGTCACAAGGCCATTCTCAACCTTCAGATAAAGAGCCCACAATACAACTTTGAAGGTGAAATAGAAGTTTATGCATGGTTAAACAAGATCAAATTAGCATTCAAGGTGCAATAGACTCACAACTAAGAGAATAAGTAAATGTGACCCTGCAACATCTGGATTGAACAGCCCATACTTGGGGTGAAGCATGGATTGCTCGAAACCCAAAAAGGGACTCTTGTGAGTTTGCAAATGCTTAACCCAGAGAACAAACTGTAATTAGGAAGATCCCTACAAAATTCAACTCATGGACATATTCCAGAAGGGCATGACAGTCCAAGAATGAATTGAGAAGTTAAATGTCTTGGAGTTAAAAGCCATTGTCTCTGCAAATCTGGTACAAAACATTTGCATCTCAAGTCTGAGGTTAGAAATTTGAACCAAGGTAAGAATGTTTGAACCTATATATTTGGACAACACCATCACTGTAGTTAGAAGAGCAGAGTGTCATGTTGAAGCTATCCAGACAAAGGTATTTGGCTCTAGTAAAAACGTTAGGCAAAAGATAGGAAGACCAAGGAAAAGTGAGTATGAAAAGTCTCAACCCAAAAGCCTTAGCCACCAGCCTGGCCAAATATCTAATCCCTCAAATTCCTTTGACGTAAGTGCTCTCAGCAATGCTTTAAGGGACATGTTTGTAAACCTCATAAACTTTTCAGGGTGAAGTTCTGAATTTAAATCTAAGTTGGATGCTCTTCTATGATAACTGTGGGCCACAAGAACAATCGCCTCCACCATTAGAAACAGAGGAACCTACGATCTCCTTTGCTGCAATGATTTAGTCGGGTTGTCGGATACCTTCAAGTTTTGTGGGTATTAGAAAACAACAACACGTCGTTCAGGTTGATCCCAGCCTTGCCCCGAACATCCAAATAAAAAATAAGTTAACCGATTGCGTTTCCATCTTGATGCATACGATCACTTCCCCATGAGCATCCCAGACCATAAAAGGTGTGACCCACATGGACTTACAGTGGAGGACTATACCTCAGTGATGACTTTTGGATTTATTTTTTTTAAAGAATTTGATCATAAGGGATATCCTCCCAATCTGGTATTAAGGTACATCTTTGGCTTATTATGACCTGGGTTCAAGGAATAGGCTCTTCTTTTTTTTTATCTATCTATGAGTTTTTTTTCAGTTAAATCATAAGTTTTTGGTATATCTATTTTAAAGTTGTTGGATATATTTTTGAGTTTTTGTTTCAGTTAAATCATAAATTTTTGGTATATCTATTTTAAAGTTGTTGGATATATTTTTGCTGTTACAGTTACATCCTTTAAATTTGATACCAAGCCTAGCTCAGATTAATCAACCTCACCCAAATCTAATGAGTTACAAATTCACCACAATTTAAAACAAAAAAACATATTTAATCACAAAACCAAAGTTTACTTTATTATTTATTATTACCTTCTACTTTGTGGCAGGCCATGACCAAAAGAATAGCTGTTATATTTACCAGTTTTGATAGCTTCTATTAACACATCTTCAACATGAATGGACGTTATGAAGCACTCGAACGCAGAGGGATCTCCATGACCGAGAGGAATTATGTTCTTCCCGTCAGGATTCATATGCGACATGACATACACCAACATACTTCGAATCCCTAACATGTTATGGCTAAATCCCATGACGGCCTCACTTGGCCTGAAATTCCACTTGTTGGAGCCTGTGCAGGCTGTCTGTAAACATTCATCCTTGATAAACAATAAATTTCACGTCAAATGTGGGGCACAATCTTGAAATACAAGGCAAAGTAAAGAATGAACCAATTTAAAGAAAACTTCACTCTCATTTAGCAGAATAAGTGCTAGCAAATTGGTTGGTCAGCAATCTCACACTCAACTTGAGTTTAAAATAAGAGAAAACAAATGCATGTGAGGAAACTGCCTTTACCTTGGCACCGTTACAGTCATCCAGGTGCTTCGGCTCCGCCATGGTTGAGGTGAGGAATTTCTCGAACAGAGGCAGAGTAGAGTAGGGAAGGCAATATGGTTGTGGTGAGGAGTTCCTCGAACAGAGGCAGAGTAGAGTAGGGAAGGCAATCTAAGAATATAATAGTTTCAAATGTTTTATCCCTCACCTTTGACTTGTGGATATTATGGTGTTTAGTGGAAATTATTTTTTATGGAGTTGTCTTTAAAGAGATTTTTTGGAAGCTTTTCCGGTGGGTTTTTCCGGTCAAAATCCAGTAGCAATTTATTGAAATCGCAAGTTTGATAGCTAATTTTTGCACAATCAAAGCGTTCCATGAGTTTTTCAGGGTGCTAAATCCAAATATGCAGTTAAAAAACCATTTTAAATAATACATATCAAGATTTAACCTCAATTTTTTCCGTCGGATTTCGTCACCGGAATCTCCAAAAAGTCGCACTAAAGACAACTCCATTTTTTATATTTGGCATTTTCCCTCCATCCTCTCTTGAGTGCACTAAGAATTAAAAGTTTTCCTACATCGTCGTTAAAATCTAGTGTTCAGTGCACGAAGAATTAAAAGTTTTCCTACATCGTCATTAAAATCTAGTTGACATTCCCTGATGGGCTGAGAACCCTGGAGTACGTGGTAAACAGAGTATCATGATTGTAAATAACTGGTGTGCGGGTGGAGAACTGGCCTCCCTGTCCTCTTGTCTGAACCGGCGTACTCGGGTGTAAAGGCATTGTGTGAAACATCTTAATGTCTTGGTGAGTGTGGACGACAAGCGGGATGGCTCATAGCTATGGCTTTTGTGTTGGTGTTTCAGTTTTGTGTTGTGCTCTTGGTTGGTATTCTGCGAGCAAACGGAAGCAACGACAATGGATTTTCAGAGTAGGGTGGCGATTGTCGAGCTTCCCCTCCGACTCTTGACAGTGTAAATTTACCATTGTTCTTCTCTAAAGGCAGCACGTCGTGCTTCTCTGCGTATGCATAGAGCCCCTAAGGTGGTTCGGGTAAGTTGGTATTACTAGTTATGTTGGAATTTAGAATGTGCGAGTTGTTGGTTTACTAGACGTTGTTGGAGGTGGTATAGTTGGTGGTGTTGTTGGGAGTGGCGGTGGTTGTGCGTGGGATACTCTGTCTTAGGCGTTTGGACCAAGAATTGGTGTGCCTTATGTCTAAGTGGGTGTTTTCTTGTGTGATGTGGAGATAACAGAATTGCCTCCTTGAAGGTTACTGTGGAGGTATGTTGGTGTGGTCAGCCAATAGTGAGATTAACTCGTCCATTATATCTCTATTTGCTCAAACTCTTGATGCTCTAAAGGGTCAGAAACTTGGAGTGCACAATTGGTGGAGTGACAGTAGTCACGTTGTTGTGTGTGGTTGTTTGTGGAGTAATTTGGGTGATGGGAGGTCTGGGCTTTGGCTGAGGCGGTCTTGGCGATTTACAACGGGTCGGGCCCAGAAGGTTTTTGGTGGCTTCGACACTCTTAGTCGGGTACAAATAGTGGTGTTGTTTGTTTGTTCAACATGCGGCCTTCCCCTCAGTGTGGGTGTTCCTCCCTCCCTGCCAAGCCAGGCTCAGTGGAGCACGGGGACCAGGATAGGCCAATTCAATCCGTGGAGCTGGGAATGGTGGCAGCTGGGACACGCCAAGGTGGCAAGACTGTCGATCACTCCCAGCAGATGGGTGTTGGAGTATGTGGTGGTCGCGACGTTAGCGAACAAACGACCTGTCGTGGAGGGCGGTCTTAGCAACCTCAGTGACGTGGTGGTGTGCAGTGTGGTGGTAAGGTCAATCGGGGGTTTGGTAGACGTTTAACTTCCAGCCCGCGGGTAATTCAATACTTTTGTCTAGAGAATTGTTGCGAGCTAATTCGAACTTTGCTGGATTGGGTGGAGTCGGCTAAAAGGATCCGAAGGGAGGAGCACGCTGAGCTAGTGGCCACCTTGGATAGGATGCACTACTTTCAGTGCCAAGTTAGAGAGCGCATGGTGGTGGTCTAGTGTGGCCAAAACCATATTTCAGAAAAAGTGGAAAAGTTGGAGACATGGATGATGCACTCCGAAGGGCATGTCCAATGCAACTTCTGCCCTCCACCTCCTGCAAGAACAGCCTTGGATAACGCAACATCCATCACGTCGAATGACTAGCATGCCCTCAAGTGTTTTCTATGTGTTGTTTGTCTTTTGGTGTTTGTGGCCTTCCTGTTTATGGACGATGTCCTTAGTCTCTTTTTTGTATTTTTGTCACATGTTGCAAACGATTGTCAACAAACTTGGTCGGGGTGAGACCACCTATTTTTTGTTACTCCGGATGTATATCTCTTTTGCGAGATGAACAAAATTTCAACTTACAAAAAAAAATATAGTCAACATACGGGTCATTGTTAGGATAGTAATTTTAAATTTTGAATATCTTTTTTTGGTTAAGAATGTAATTTAAATTTTAATATTATAAATTTATTTATTATAAGAAATTTTACAACCTTTATATAATAATTTTAGTAATAATTTACGAATTTTAATTATCTTTATAAATTCATTTTAATTTAGATTTCCAAAGTGCCGATCAAATCTCTTTTTATTTTAAAAAAAGATTGCATCTAAAGAGATTTGATTCCTCTGTGCTTAATAGACACAACCTCTCAAGGCTTGGTGTACACATAATTAAGATAGATTTAGGCCAATTATTTAAAACTTCAACCTTTTTTTTCACTTTTTTTTTTTAAACATATTGTCGGTGGCAAAAAAAATAATTTTAAACATATTTTGAACATCCAAACATTCCAATAATTTATAACAAGCTAAAATATTAGAAATTTTTGTACATGCCTAGGGTTTTTAACATTTATGTAATTGACTTACATAATAATATTTTTTTTATATAAATAATTTATAATTGATATAATAACAATGTGAGTTAATTATATATTGGGTGATGTGGTAATAATATTTAATTTTTAAATTATAAAGTTAAAAAAAATTAATATAAAGTTTAAGTTTAACTTTTTTAAATTTCAACTTTTCAAATTTTAAATGAATAATTTATTATTATTTAATAAATTAGTTAAAGTTGTGAGACCAAATAAAAAGATGACTCTGATTAAAATATATAAATTGATAACCTAATTTTAAGAAATGAAGGAAGCTAGAATTTTATGAAATTGATTATAAAAAATTAACAAAATTACACCTATTTATCTTTTTCGAATTTTGAATATGTATTTTTTAATAATATATTTTAATTATTTAAAATTTTAATTATACGTATTTTTTTCATATATAAAAATTTAAATTAATAATTATAATTTTTTTTATTAAATTATATTAAATAAAAAAACGCAAGTTACATTAGAATGCAAGCAACAAGAAACTCTTTAACATTTAGGTGTCACACCCCATAATGGTGTGTAAGTTTTTCTTTTCCCCCCTTCTCGTATCTACATGAACTCAACGGAGGTTACAATTGAGGATAATGTGATATACTCATTTTTTAGAGAGTTCTATGGCTATGGGCTCAACATAGAACAAATTTTCTTTGTTATTGCCAGAGTGGTTGAATTTATGGGTGCACTTCTACCCTCCATTAAAAAAAAAAATTAAGGTGAATTTAGGGAATCATGTCAAAAAAAAATACCATCATGAATTAATAATTTGAAGTTTTTTGTCTTGTTTTTTTTTTAACTAAAATTTATCTATTTTATATATTTTTTTTTTAACAATGTCAAAATTATGAAAAAAATTTAGATTTTTTCACCAAAATTATTTTTTTTATTAAATATTTAGCTTTATTTTTTTATTTTTTCTCAATATATTATAATTAATAAATTAAAGTAAATATATTTCTCAATATTTAATAAATATAAAACTAAAGTAAATATATATTAATATAATTATAACTGCAAGAGTTGTAAGTGTGATGTAACATCAAACAATTAAGTGAAGCAATATGTTTGTTCCAAAGGTGGAAGATTGTTGATGATAGTTGTATGAAACTAGAGATTAGACATTAATAATCAAATTGATGCTAATTGCCTCATCATAGGGTGATGGCAAGGTAATAAGAACCATCAAGAGAATTAAAAAAAAACACTAGGTTTAAAAGTGTGGAGTACTTCCATCTACTAAGAACTATAAACATATGGCATGTTCATTCATATAAATTGCCCTAAAGTAAAAACAAAAAATAAAGACACAATTTTTTCCTTATATGAAAAACAAGCAACATGTTAATTCACATGGGGTTAACTATTATTCATAAAGACCCAGGGGTAATATGTCCATGGTACTTTCACACTCAATGATTAATGTGGTAGTAGGCTCATCAATTGCTTTTGTTATTAGAGTTTTAACAGATCAACATTGCCATTTTTTTAACATTTCTTCCTCTTTGTCTTTCATAGAAAGAATATCCAAGTAAACTTTGTACTCTATTAAAAAAATCATATTTACACGTGGATATTAAAACATCTCAAAATTACAAAGAAAGAATATCCAAGTAAACTTTGTACTCTATTAAAAAAATCATATTTACACGTGGATATTAAAACATCTCACCAATTTTGGAAGTGTTTGAAAAAAAAATCTTATTGACTTTATGTATCGATTTTGGAAATCTTATAAAAAAATAATGCTCTCGTCATATTTTGTTTTTCACGTGTTTTCATCGATTCCTGGCTAGGAAGTTGTATGGAGAGGCCAGTCGATGGTGGGTATTTCATATAATTTGGTTGGAAGTCGCTATTAAATAGCATAAAAAAATTATAGAAATATTTTATTTATGATTTATATTTTATATATTAAAATATTAATATATGTTTTAATTTATATTTCCGAAGTAGAAAAATAATATTTATAAAAAAATTATGTGTATATATCAGCATAATTTATTTCAAGTATGGATCTAACATGAGACTAGAGGGATCAAATTTCTTCATGTGCAAACTTTTTTAGAGTGTAAAATACAATATGTTATTTTTTACTATTTAAAGTATATTTTTGAATGCTAAATAAAGTATATATATATGAAATATTTTTGAAAAATATAAATTTTATTCACACATTGACAACATACTTATTTTTTTTTAATTATAGGCGACATTATTTTTCTATTTAGAACATAATTTTTATTTTTTATTTTTATTTTAAAAGGGCAGGGACGAACGAACGAACAAACTTATGCATCCCCTCATATACTGGGGTATAGAATGAGCCTCTCCCCTCACACTGGGTTGTAGAATGAACATCTTGGCTCAAACTATAAATGTTTTTTAAAATGAACATCTTGGCTCAAACTATAAATATTTTTTAAAATGTTACGTATATATGTGTGTTATTTTTGTTATAAACATTTAAAATGTTATATGTCAACTCTATATTAAAAATGAATGAATTACAAATCTCCCTAAAGACACCTTATTAATAGAATATGAAATTTCTTTTATATATATACACATGTGCATCACATTTATTCCAAGAATTTCATAATACAATTAAACGTTTATTTAAATAGACTAATGAGTCTAGATTGAGAAATGCATTTCTCTAAATTCATTAGAACTTTAATTCTCCATTTCACTTAGCAGGCTTACAAAAATCATTACGATATTTCATACCAAAAGCCTCCTACCTTCACCATACCTCTTCTTGATATCCATGCAAAACATGCATTAATTTGAAACAAAATTTTTAAAATTTAGTTGAAGGAATTCTTACCCAATTCCTTTCCTTCACCCTTTTAAGCTAGGTTTACTTCCTTCCTTATTTACTTTGTTTCCATTATCAACACTTTCAGGTGAAGCCTTTTGATGCAACCAACTAGTTGGTGTTATTTTTGTTGTTGCAATACTCAACAATTCTTGAAAGGGTCTCAACCTCACAATCAATCACAAATTCATCATCTCAACTATTTATAGATATCAATGAAAACTTCATAAAGGCATTTTTCATTTGTATCCAATTTAAGCATGTCCTTTTCCATGTTATTCACATGCTGTTAGTTTCCAACCTTTATCGTTTTCATTAATGCTCACAACAATGTCAAGAGCATAAGCATAACATATTAATACTGATAATTATCAACAGTAGGTCATTCTCGCCCACTTTCCCAATGGATGTTCCATGTGGTATGGAATCCATTAGATAACTTCACTGTGTTACCCAAAACATGGTAACTACCATTTCCACTTTCATATCATTCACATAGTGATCGTATTTTTTATTTAAAGATTGACCATTCATCTTTCTGTTATGATGGTTCTCAACTAATGGCCTTTTAGACCAAATGGCATCATTATACCTTTATTTCACTTTCTCATCTTCCTCATATTCATAGAAGATATAATACACAAATATATCAACCATGCACAATTTCGTTTAAGGAAACTTCCTCCTTATGCTATTTTCATAGTTGCTATGTCATTGTCCATTTTATTCATGTGGATCCAGCTAGTCCACCTAGCTATTATGTCATCTTCTTCTGCCTTTTACTATCACCCATCTGATGTACAAGATTTAATCAGGGTCTTGCACTTCCAATTGGGTTTTTTTCAACTCTTTTCTAGAGGCCCTTTTCTTTTCCTTTCCCACAACCGACAAACCATTAAGACCAAACCATAAAAGGAAAGAAGAAATAATGAAAACAAAGAAAATCCACAATAGAAACACATAAAAAAAATATGGTTAAATCCCATGACAACCTCACTTGGCCTGAAATTCCACTTGTTGGAGCCTGTGCAGGCTGTTTGTAAACATTCATCCTTGATAAACAATAAATTTCACGTTAAATGTGGGGCACAATCTTGAAATACAAGGCAAAGTAAAGAATGAACCAATTTAAAGAAAACTTCACCCTCATTTAACATAATAAGTGTTAAGCAAATTGGCTGGTCAGCAATCTCACACTCAACTTGAGTTTAAAATAAGAGAAACCAAATTCATGTGAGGAAACTGCCTTTACCTTGACGTTGTTATAGTCATCCAAGTGCTTCGGCTCCGCCATGGTTGTGGTGAAAATTTCCTTGAACAGAGGCAGAGTAGAGTATGGAAGGCAATATGGTTGTCGTGAGGAGTTCCTCGAATAGAGGCAGAGAGGCAAAGTAGAGTAGGGAAGGTAATCTAAGAATATAATAGTTTCAAATATTTTATCCCTAACCTTTGACTTGTGGATATTATGGTGTTTAGTGGAAATTATTTTTTATATGTTTTTGTTGAATATATTTGGCATTTTCCCTCCATCCTCTCTTCAGTGCATGAAGAATTAAAAGTTTTCCTACATCGTCGTTAAAATCTAGTTGACATTCAATTAAAAGTTTTCCTACATCGTCATTAAAATCTAGTTGACATTCAATTAAAAGTTTTCCTACATCATTGTTAAAATCTAGTTGACATTCCCCGATGGGGTGAGAATCTCGGAGTATGTGACAAACTGAGTCTCGTGGCTACAAATAACTAGCATGCGGGTGGAGGACTGGTCTCCCTATCCTCTCGTCTAAACCAACGTACTGGGGGTGTAAAGGCACTGTGTGAAACATCTTAATGTCTCGGCAAGTGTGGACAACAAAGATCTAAGGGGCGGGATGGCTCATAGCTATGGATTTTGTGTTGGCTTTGCAGTTCAGTGTTGTGCTCCTGGTTGGTATTCTGCGAGCAAATGGAAGCAACAACAGTGGATTTTCAGAGCAGGGTGGCAGTTGTCAAGCTTCCCCTTCGACTCTTTGACAGTGTAAATTTACCATTGTTCTTCTCCAAAGGCGGCACCCCGTGCTTTTCTGCGCATGCACAGAGCGACCTAAGGTGGTTCGGGTAAGTTGGAATTTAGAAGGTGCAAGTTGTTGGTTTGATGGAGGCTATTGGAGGTGGTATAGTTGGTGGTGTTGTTGGGGGTAGCGGTGGCTGTGCGTGGGATACTCTGTCTCAAGTGTTTGGACCGAGAATTGGTGTGCCTTATGTCTTAGTGGGTGTTTTCTTGTGTCATGTGGGGATAATAGAATTGCCTCCCTGAAGGTTATTGTGGAGGTATGTTGGTGTGGTTTGCAAGAGGCCCCTTAGGGAGCTTCAGCCAATGGTGAGGTTAACTCATCCATTTTATCTCTATTTTCTTAAGCTCTCAATGCTCTAAAGGGTCAGAAACTTGGAGTGCACAATTGGTGGAGTGGCAGTAGTCAAGTTGTTGTGTGTGGTTGTTTGTGGAGTAGTTTGGGTGACGGGAGGTTTGGGCTTTGGCTGAGGTGGTCTTGGTGATTTACAGTGGGTCAGGCCAAGAAGGTTATCGGTGGCTCTAACACTCTTGAGCCGGGTACTAATAGTGGTGTTGTTGGTTTGTTCAACATGCAGCCTTCCCCTCGGTGTGGGCGTTCCTGCCTCCCTGCCAAGCCAGGCTCAACAAAGCACAGGGACTAGGACAAGCCAATTCAATTTGTGGACCTGGGAATGGTGGCAATTGGGATGCCGGGGTTGCAAGACTGTCGATCACTCTCAGGAGATGGGTGTTGGATTGTGTGGTGGTCACGGTGTTAGGGAACAGACGAACCATCATGGAGGACGGTCTCAGCAACCTCAGTGACATGGTGGTGTGCGACGTGGTGGTAAGGTCAATCGGGGGTCTGGTAGACGTTTAGCTCCCAGCCTGCGGGTAATTCAACATTGTTGTCTAGAGAATTGTCGCAAGCTAATCAAACTTTGTTGGATCGGTGGAGTCGGCTGAAAGGATCCGAAGGGAGGAGCATGCTGAGCTAGTGGCCACCCTAGATAGGATGCACTACTTTCAGTGCCAAGTTAGAGAGCGCGTGGTGGTGGTCTGGCATGGCCAAAACCATTTTTCAGAAAAAAAAAAGGTGAAAAACTAGAGACATGGATGGTGCACTTCAAAGGGTATGTCTAGTGCAACTTCCGCCCTCTGCCTCCTCCAAGAACAACCTTGGATAACCCAACGTCCATCACGTCGAATGACTAGCATGCCCTCAAGTGTTTTCTATGTGTTGTTTGTCTTTTGGTGTTTGTGGCCTTCCCGTTTATGGACGATGTCCTTAGTCTCTTTTTTGTATTTTTGTCACATGTTGCAAACAATGGTCAACAAACTTGGTTGGGGTGAGACCACCTGTTTTTTGTTACTCTAGTTTTATATCTCTTTTGCGAGATGAATAGAATTTTGACTTACAAAAAAAAAATCTAGTCGACATACGGGTCATTGTTAGGATAGTAATTTTAAATTTTGGATATCTAATTTTATTGGTCTTGGTTAAGAATGTAATTTTAAATTTTAAATATATAAATTTATTTAATATTAAGAAAATTTTCACAACCTTTTTATTATATAATTTTAAGTAATAATTTATAATTTTAATTATTTTTTATAAATTCATTTTAATTTCGGATCTCCAAAGTGCCTAGAGGATCAAATCTCTTTTTATTCTAAAAAAGATTGCATCTAAAGAGATTTGATTCCTCTACGCTTCGTAGACACAACTTCTCAATGCTTAATGTACATAGAGTTAAAATAGATTTAGGCCGATTATTTAAAACTTCAACTTTTCTTTCACTTTTTTTTTTCAATATATTTTCATGTGACAAAAAAAAATTTAAACATAGTTTAAACATCCAAACTTTCAAATAATTTATAACCACCTAAAATATTCATAAATATTTTAGTACATGCCTAAGGTTTTTGTTAACATTTATGTAATTTGACTTCACATTATTAAAAATTGTTTCTATTTTTTTAAATAGGAAATGTTTTTATAATTGAGTTAATTAATAATATATGGATGATGGTGATTAATATTATATTTAAATTTTATAAATTAATTTATAAAGTTAAAAAGAAATTAATACATAAGTATTATAGTTAACTTTTTTAAATTTCAACTTTCAAAATTTTAAAATGAAAATTGCATTCATTATTAAATAAATCAATTAAAATTTCTGTGAAACCAAATAAAAAGGTGAACTTCTATTAGAACATACTAAAATTGAATAACCTAATTTTAAGAAATAAAGGAAGAAATTTTATGAAAATTTGATTATAATTTTTTTTAAAAAATTACACATATTTAATCTTTTTGAATTTGAATTTTGTGTTTTTTTTTTAATAACATATTTTTAATTATTATTATTTTTAAATTTAATAACATAGTTTTTTCTTATATAAAATTTAAATTTAATAATAATAATATATATTTTAATTAAAAATTCTATAAAATAAAAAAACTGAAGTTACATCAGAACCTTAGCAACAAGAAACTCTTTAACATTTAGGTGTCACACCCCAAAATTGTTTGTAAGTTTTTCTTTTCCCCCTTTCTCGTATGTATATCAACCCAACCAACAGAGGTTACAATTCAAGATAATGTCATATGCTCATTTTTTTAGAGAGTTTCATCGCTATTGACTCAATAGAGCACAAATTTTCTTTGTTATTGTTTGAGTGGTTGAACTCATGAGTGCACTTCTACTCTTGATCAAAAGGAATTATGCAAAAATAAAACACCCTCATGAATTAGACTATTGATGATAGTTGTATCAAACGACTTATTATAATTGGAGATTACACGTTAATAATAAAATTGATGCTAATAGCTTCATTGTAGGGTGATGGCAAGGTTATAAGAGAAATCAAGAGAATAAAAAAGAAAGACACTAGGTTTAAAAGTGTGGAATACTTCCATATCCTAAGAAGTATAAACATCTGGCATGTTCATTCATATAGGTTGCCCTAAAATAAGAACCAAAAGTGAGGACACAGTTTTACACATTCCTTAAATATTATTCCATAGTTATGATTAAGACTCGCATGAGAGACAATCAACATG
Source organism: Pinus taeda (assembly GCA_000404065.3). Lineage (NCBI taxonomy): Eukaryota > Viridiplantae > Streptophyta > Pinopsida > Pinales > Pinaceae > Pinus > Pinus taeda. Next base: position 51,778 of record APFE030592565.1, on the reverse strand, counting down.
TTAATTCACATGGGCGGGTTAATTATTATTCACAACGACCAAGCAATAATATGTCTATGGTACTTTCACACTCAATGATTAATGTGGTAGTAGGCTCATTAATTGCTTTTGTTATTAGAGTTCTATTCTAGGTGGAATAATGGATTTTGTTACAAGTTTGAAGCTTGGAGACTTTTTATGGTTATAGGGCTATTGTTCTTGGTTATTTTCCATCTTAGGATAAATTAGATAAATTAGGGACCTCCATTGGACTTTGGTTCTCTTGGATTGCCCTTATGGGGCTCTATCTCAAGTTCACAACTTAGTGTTGCATGCCTTAGGTTCTATTGGCTCTTTTTTGCATGGCTCATGTTCTCTTGGCTTTATTTCACATGCCCTGACTTGGTGGTCTAGTAGGTATGACCCATTCAACTCTATATTTTCAGTTTAGTGACTTGAATTTTGTTTGCTCCTCTTGAGCCCTTTGGTTATGTTTGTGCAAATTTGCAAAAGGTTAGTTCTCTTTCATGGCGTCTACTTTACTTCTCCTTTTCTAAGGAAATGATGGAAAGTAATCATATAGTTAGGTATGCTACACTATTAGTTAAGGTGTTATGTAGTGTTAGCAATATGGAATATGGGCATCCTAGGAGATGCACATTGTATGAGCCCGTAGACATTCAAAGAGTTTTAAAAAAGCATGAGGATTATCTTGTTGATAATAGGCATTGTATCTCTCAAGAATTGGTAGAATGCAATTCAAAAAAGTGATCATAAATTCTAAATATACCTTCATCCTACATCGTTAAAAGAAACAAATTGCAGAATTTCAAGCTATGAGTCTAATAAAAAATACTACTTTAACTATAAATTATCAATTTTGCAATGAAAAAAGCAAAAAAATAACAATATGATAAAAAAAATTTAACATTTCTTCCTCTGTCTTTCATAGAAAGAATATCCAAGTAAACTTTGTACTCTACTAGAAAAATACATATTTACACGTGGAGATTAAAATATCTCACCAATTTTGGAAGTGTTTGAAAAAACAAATCTTATTGACTTTACGTATGGATGCAGGGAATCTTTAAAAAAAAATATTGCTATCGTCATATTCTGTTTTTCACGTGTTTTCATCGATTCCTGGCGAGGAAGTTGTACGGAGAGGGAGTGGATTCTTATATTATTTTAAATGGTGTTTAAGTTCAATTGAGTTTCTTATAATTTTGTTAAAAGTCACTCCTCCTTTTATAAAAGTCACTCCTCTTTAAATGGTTTAGCATAAAAATAAAATAAAATAATTATATAAATATTTTATTTTATGATTATATTTTAATATATTAAAATATTAATATATGTTTAATTATATTTAAAAATAAAAAATATATATTATAATTTTTTTATATGTGTATATACTAGTATAGATCTATTTTAAGTACGGATCTAACATGAAACAAGAGATTAAATTTCTTCATGTGTAAACTTTTTTAGAGTGCAAAATACAATGTGTTATTTTTCATTGTTTAAATTATATTTTTGAACACTAAATGGAGTATATATGTGACCAATTAAAATTTGTAACCATAAAAACTTAATTTTGTTGTTGTTGTATATAGATATATATGAAATTGATATTCACATAAATCAGTTAACGTAGATCTTCAAATAGTTTATATAATTTATTGTTGAAATATTTTTGAAAAATATAAGATTTATTCACACATTTACAACATACTCATTTTTTTTTAATTATAGCCGACATTATTTTCTATTTTGAACATAATTTTTATTTTTTATTTTTTTTTTGAAACGGACACGGACAGATGAACAAACTTACACATCCCCTCCTCGGCTGTACAATGAGCCTTTAGGCTCAAACATCCCCCCACGTTGGGTTGTAGAATGAACATATTGGTTCAAAATATAAATATTTTTTAAAATGTTACATGTATATACGTGTGTTATTTTTGTTATAAACATTTAAAATGTTATATGTCAACTCCATATTAAAAGTGAATGAATTACAAATCTCCCTAAAAACACCTTATTAATAGATTAATAATTCTTTCTTTTTTTTCGGAATAGAAAATTCATAATTTCATAAAAGAAATTACATGCTGTAGATGCCCGAAGGCATATGCTGTATGTGGCACACGTCCACCATCAGTGTCTAGATGCAGAAAAAAAAAAACCCATAGGGTGTACAGTATTGGTGCAGAGACCATAAAAAATGAGATAGTATCACCCTTACATAGATAATTTCCAATTTCTAACATAATACTGAATATATACAATGCATATTCAAATGTTTAAAATCATCAAAAAACTGATAATGTTAGAGGTTGTTGCCTCACTGGAGTGCCTCATCAATATAAGGCCTATGAAAATATTGGTATGTCCTTGCTGGTGTAAATTCAATGATCATCCACTCGCCTAGAGGACGATGCGTCGCTTCTTTCGATAGCTGGTCAGCAGTTCCATTTCTTTCCCTGTAGATGTGAGAAACAGATATCTGGTTAAAGAAAGTTTTGAAAAAAACTATTTCTTCCAAGATATGTTTCAATGAGTATGCATGACAGACAGTCCTGTTGTTAAACCAATCAATTACAGTCTTTGAATCGCCAAATATTTGCAAATTTCGATAGTTTTTTGTAATGGCAAAGTATAAAAGGTGTCGCAGAGATATCAACTCAGCGTGGTTGTTTGTTCCCGGTCCAAGTCCCATGCTAATCTGAAAGTAATGGGCTTCTGTTAGGTGTAAGAGTAAACCACCACCACAACCTTGCTGTTAGGCGGCTCCATCAAAGTAGGCCCACGGCATATCTTTATTTATCTGCTCTTGTCGAATGTTCCTGGGATTTTCATGACTGATCTCGTTTGGTAGTTTTGAGTATGCCCGTAGATTAAGGGGTGGATAAGGTCCCAATTTACTTGTCTGTCCTAAAAAATAATGGTATTCCTTTTGATCCAAATATACCATGAAACCAGGAGGGGGAGGTTCCTAGGCTTTTCTGCTGCCACGATGCTCCACCACTGTTCCCACGCTGTGTTGATATCCACCCCCTGCCAGTTCACATTTAGATTTAGAGTTTGTATGACCTGTGACCAGATAGTCTTGGTGGTCGGACATGTGAGGAATAGGTGATGGGTCGATTCTTCATCTTGTAGGCACATCACACATCGGGACGGTCCTGAGAAGGCCCGCTTTTTAAGATAAGAACCAGTGGGGACTTTATTCTCCAGTATGTTCCACATTAGCAACCTGGTTCTTGGAGGAGCATTCAGTTTCCATAAAGAGACCCACCAGCTTTTGAGGTTCTCAGGTTTTTTGTCTTCAATGATTTTGTCATAGCCCATCTTCGGCGTATATTGGCCAGATTTTGAAAGAGCCCATATGAGTTCATCCTCCTCTGCCCTTAATCTAACATGCGTCTCAGTGAGGGCCTGTATATATCTCTGCGAATCCTTGTGCCACTCAATAGGGATATTCCAATGTTGTTCATTCAACCAGGCCTAAGAAAATAAGGTAGAATTCTGTTGGTCGCCAATCTGTGAAAGTAATTTAATACCTCTATTATTTAAATGGAGTACCAACCCATCGGGTAATCTATGGGAATTTCCGCAGCCCGGCCATGGGTCAATACCAATGCGAACAGATGCGCCATTGCCTATTTTCCATATCAAACTATCTTTTATAATGGGCATAACATTGAGAATGGCCCTCCATATCCCTGAGATACCTTTTCTGTTCCAATTCGGCCTTCTGATCCAGTCAATGATGGTCAATGGCCAAATATATTTGTGATGAATGACTTCCGCCCATAGACTGTTCTGTTTCAATAGGATCCATCCTTGTTTAGCAGCCAAGGCTTGTGCAAAAGCCGGGAGTGATTTAAGTCCCCACCCTCCCCACTTCTTGGGAGTAGCAATTTTGGTCCATTTAACCCAGGCAAAAGTCTTGCCCTCCTTTTTGCCATTCCAGAGGAATTTACAACAAATTTGTTGAATTCTGTGAAGAATACCCCTAGGTATCCAGGCAAGTGACATCCAGTATACCGGGGTGACTTCGAGGACTGATTTTATTAGGGTAAGTCTACCCGCTTTAGAAAGGAGCCTGTGATACCAGCAGCTAATTCTCTTTTCAACCTTGGTGATGAGCCAGGTCCAGTTTACAATCTTGTATCCATCAGGTTTAAGCCTGAAGCCTAGGTATTTGATTCCTTCCAACAAAACAGTTTCTTGGAAGGAAAATTTCTGTAAGGCAAGCTGAGATTCTTGTAGGGTACAAGCCGATAGGGATATGGTGGATTTTCCTCTGTTTATTTACATTCCTGTAGCTCTGCAGAAAAGGTTCAGAATCTCATTGAGCGAGGTAGTATCCCGGACACTTCCATTCAAGAATATCAGGATGTCATCAACAAAAAGTAGATGAGTTAGATAAAAGTGCTCCATGATTTTTAGCCCACTAATTTCCCCGTTCCTTTTGGCGGATGCTATAAGTTTGCTCAGGCCTTCCATAACAAGAAAGAAGAGGAGTGGGGATAGCGGAAAACCCTGTCTGATTCCCCTGTCAATATTGAAAGATGAAGTGGCCGATCCATTAACCAGAATAGCAAATGAAACAGATGAGATACAACCCATGATCCATGATATGAGAGCGGGGGGAAGCCCAAATGGGTGAGGATCATTTTCAGATAAAGCCAATTTACTTTGTCAAAGGCCTTTGCTAGGTCTATTTTGAGGGAGATGCCCTTGAGGTTTTTGAGTTTGATAGAGTGTAGGGCTTCCTGGGATGTACCAATGGCATCTTGAATGTGGCGGTGATGGAGGAAAGCGAATTGCTCCTGGGAGATGTGAGATGATAGGATGGGCTTGATGCGGTTAGCAATGATTTTAGATATGATTTTGTATAGACAGTTGCATAGTGAAATGGGCTTGAAATCATTGAACGAAGTTGGGGAGTCAGATTTAGGTATCAAGGCTATGTAGGTGAAGTTCATACGGGGGTGAATATGCCCAATGATTCTGCTTTCTTCTATGATTGCCAGTAGATCCTCCCCCAACAGCTCCAGGAAAGCCAGATAGAACTCCACAGGCCAGCCGTTCGGTCCCGGACTCTTATCTTTCTTGAACCACTTTAGTGTTCCTTCCAGTTCCTCCATGGTGACTAGTTGAATCAACTCCTCGATAGCCTCAGGCTCAACAAATCTAGGAAGATGTCCTGCCAGGTTGATAATTTCCGGGAGGTTGATGGCAGTCGGAGCTGTAAATTGCCTTTTGAAGTGTGATATACCCAATCTGGCCAATTGTTGGTGTGTTGTGGCCCAACCTTTCGGTTCATTAAGCAGCTGCCAGATAGTATTAGAGGCCTTTCTGCCATTTGCAAGGTTGTGGAAGAACTTAGTATTGCTATCTCCCGCTTGCAACCAAATGGCTCTGCTTTTTAATCTCCACTGTTCTTTTTTGTCTTGTATCAGCTTGATTTTTTGTTTCTCCAGGTTGTTCAGGAGTAATTTTGAATCCTCCGTTTGGTAGCCAAGCCCCCGTTCATCCGTAAACTGTGTAATCTGTAACTCAATATCCGAGAGGTGCTGGTCGTCTCTCAATCTCTTCCTCTTTGCCCAATCCTCAGTCATGATCCTGAGAGCTTTGAGTCTTTCGCAGAAATCAGCCGCCTTCCTCTGTGCCCTCAGCGGGAGTTGAGATCTCTAGAATTCCGTAACTAGGTTGATGTAGTTTAGATCTTGCAAATGGCCAGAGAAAAATTTGAAGGGGGAGCGGGGCTTCTTTGTTGGTCCACTGACTTGGAGAAAGATGGGATGGTGATCGGATAAGCCGCCAGTTCCTACCCATTGCCTGTACAGGGGTAGTTTATGGATGAGGTCTTCATGGATGAGGAATCTGTCCAATCTCCGTCCCAAAGCAGCTTCCCCCATTCTTCTGTTATGCCAAGTAGGGACTTTCTTGTTCATGGGAACATCAACTAGCTTGTATGAGTCCAGTAACGTACTCATATGCTCCGAGATTGGGTCCAGTTGTGCATGGTGGCCCCAGGATTCCTCCAAACCCAAGGAGAAATTTAGATCTCCTCCAATAATGGTAGAATTTGTGACAAGATTATTTTCCAGTAGATTGAGCCAAAAAGCCATTCTGTTCTGATTTGGGGCATAAATGTTAATAACTTTCAACGTGAGCCCAAGTTCCCCCAAGAATATGTCCATTCCAATGAATCCCCCACCGCCCCAGGATGAAATGATCTTGACAGTCCTGGGGTTTATGCCAATAGCAAGGCCACCGGATTTGCCGTTTGCATCCAAACCTTGAAAAATCCAACCCGACAGGATGGTTTGTAGTGTTCTCACAGAGATATCTGAAGAAAAAAGTGTCTCCTGTAGGAAGAGAATGTCACATCTGGCTTCCTGAGCCAGCCTTTTGAGAGCCAAACGCTTTTTGGCGTTGGCTAATCCCCTGCAATTGTAGGAAAGCCAAATCATGGGGAACCAAGGGCAAAGGGCTCAATTGCTCTAAGCGCCCTCTCAATGGTGCATTGTCGACCTCTAGCAACATCTGCCACAATAGACTGAATGACAGACTTGATTTTGGATGGACAGCCCCTAGAAGGTTTCTGCTTTCGTCCAGGGGAGAGTCCCAGACCCAAAACGTTTGGACGGACACGGGGTCGAAGATGGTATGGATGCGAACCCGAACCAGTATGGGAGGTAGAAAGGGTGGGGGGAGAGGATATCATCCTGAGAGAGGAGGCAGTGGTTGAGAAGGTGGGGGGGGGAGGGGCAATGGTACATGGAATAGAGGGGATAGGGCCTAGAACAGAGGAGGGAGGATGCAGAGATGTGTGCAGTACAGAAAACATAACATCTGAAAAAAGTGCAGAGGTTATGGGAAAAGACTCATTACCCGGGGTCGATGATGCTTCCACTTCTGACTTGGAGCGGGTACGAGGTGGAGTGGACGCAACTTTCTGCCTACTAATTGTCTTCTTTGCAGCACCATTCCCCGCCACCGAAGGGATCTCACTCTGGTTCAATTCACCTTCTCCTTGCTTTATGTCTCCTTTGTTCAGCTCCACTGAAGGTTGTTGCTTTGTTCCCCTTGAATTTTCCGAAGTCACCCCAGAGAGCAGTGGACAGTCTTTGTATAAGTGGCCCACTTTATGGCACCTTCTACACCTAAAAGGGACAACTTCATAGTCCAGAAGTTGTTTGCGCGAGAAGTGTCTTTGGTGTAAATTAATTTTTTCCTCCAGCCCAGCCCTGGTATCAAGATGGACTAATATCCTAGCCATAGTCATAATTCCAGTTTGTTCATAGGATTGGTCGTGTTCAAGATAAGTTCCCAGTGCATTGCCAATGCGCTTGAACACCTGAGGGGTCCAAAATTGCATAGGCAATCTAGGCAATCTGACCCAAATAGGCCCAACACCAAGCTGTTCACGATCCGGATCAAAGAGAGGATCCCATCGCTTCAGAAGAACAAGAGCAAGCTCAATATGCCAGAATTGAGACAATATTCATTCTGTGTATTCTGCTCTATGAAAGTGTAGAGCAAACCAGCCCCAAGCTAAGACCTTTATAGCTGGCAGTTCCTTCAGTAAGGTGCCCCAAATCTCCTCTGTCCATTGCCACAATCTTTCCACAGAATATGTTTGACCACAGACCCGTCCAACCAATACTTTCCTCGCAGTATCAATTGGATCCGCCATTTGAACGTCCTCCCCAAATCTCAAGTTTATATCTGAGTCGATGGCCCGGAGGCACCGACCTTTTTTCTGCTTGTCTGAGCGCCTGCCAATAGGGAAGTCCTTTAGGAGTTTTCGACAGGGGTCCGAAGTGCTGTGCTGGGCAAACTTAGCCGGACGAGTAGATAGAAGCGGAGAGCTGAAGCAGCCCGAGCGAATAGGGGAGAGAGGGTTAAGACTGTAGGATTCGGAATGAGAGGAAGGACGAACAGGACGTTGTATATTGGAGGGTCCAACCAGTGCCAAGGATATGGTGGAAGGGTTTAAGGGCTGGAAGGTAAGCGAAGGGGAACGCAGGGGTTGCTGTGAAGGATGTGGTAGGGGGGAATTGAAGGATGGGGAGGTCTGCAAACAGGAGCCCAGCAGATGAAGCGTGGCTGGCAAGAGAGGAGGGCACTCTAACACCGGAAGGTCCGCTATGTTGATAGCCGGATGCTGCTTTTTCCCAGAGCGTGGCGAGTGGAGTGACAAATGTACAATAGCTGTGGAGCTAGGCAGGTCTTTACCCCAGGGATCCATAGCCGGTTGATTTTTATACGCCCAAATATCCTGGTCTGGCATGGGGTCCTCCTCGTAGTCCACGAGGTCCTCCTCCACCATAGCAACCCGACAAACCTGTTCTGACCATCGACCCGGGGGACCGACTGCAGGGGAAACCGTAACCTCGAATTTAAATACAAAGAAACGGCTGATCAGGTGGCTGCAAACCCTTATAAAAACAATGTCTCTGCGATCCCAATATGGGTCAACACCATATAATATTGAAAAACCTTCAAAACAGGGCCCGCGAGCATCTCCATTAGCGGGGATTCAAACCAGGTCAAAACCGTCCATGAACCCTGTGATTTCACCGGCGGAGAAACTAGGGTTTAGTCGTTCTCCGCCATGGCCGAGTTGGGCAAGACCAGTGGCATCATGTCGAAGAGCTAAAATGTTACGTGGGAAGAGCCAATTAGGGGAGTACCTCGCGAGTTTCTTTTTTAATTCTTTCTTCTATATATATATATATATATATTTATATTATATATATAATAATATATTACACATTTATTTTTTTTCTACTAATAAAATTTGTTTTATAATATATATTGACACCAAAAATATTTTATTTATATTTTACATTTTATATATTAAAATGTTAATACATGTCCCAATCATTTTTTGAAATAGAAAACATAGATTCTCTCTCTCTCTCTCTATATAATTTTTGTTAGTAATATTTAAAATGTTACATATCAACTTTATTTTAAAAAATTAATGAATTACAAATCTTTCTAAA
>APFE030592565.1:0-42411 GCA_000404065.3 Pinus taeda | reverse complement strand
TATTGTTTTGTATGGGATTCCATCAGCTACTCACCTATCGAGGCCTAGGCAACCCTCATTTTGAGGTGGTCTTCCTATATGGGGCATTCATTAGAGGCTCATGGCCAAACACCTTCCTGGCATTCTCTAATGACATGTGAATGGAGCCTTATGACCAAGTACATGTTTGGTGTGCTCTGGAGTCTTATAGTCAAGGTCATCATTATGAATTGCTTGCATGAGATAACAAAGTGCCACAAGCTGTAATGCCATCTAGACAATATTATTCCTAAGTTTCTAGCCCCATGATTCCACATGTTTCACAACATTTAACTTTCCATGAGATATACTCAAAATTTTAAAATTGGAAATTTTAATTTCCCAATCATTGCTTCATCCAAAAGCATGAGACTTTTAGTCTTGTTGTTGGGTTCCCTTGTAGGTGGTGTTAATATGTCATGGTGGCTTTGGTCTCACACCCCATTCCAACACTTTGTCTACAACTTGATATTTCAATTAACCAATGTTTGTTAGTGTTATATACATGAAGTCTCCTTACTGCATAATTTCATAATTGATTGAAGTGACTTTAGAATTGTTACACCCATAAAAATTCTATCACTCCAACTATCTTCCAATAAATTGAAATGATATTGTCATTGCACTTTACACATGTGAATCACATTTATTCCGAGAATTTCATAATACAATTAAACATTTATTTCAATAGACTAATGATTATGGATTGAGAAATGCATTTCTCTAAATTCTTTAGAACTTTAATTCTCCATTTCACTTAGTAGGCTTACAAAAATCATTGCATATTCCATACCAAAGGCCTCCTACCTTCACAATACCTCTTCTTGATATCCATGCAAAACATGCATTAATTTGAAACAATTTTTTTTTGAAATTTAGCTGAAGGAATTCTTACCCAATTCCTTTCCTTTACCCTTTTTAACTAGGTTTACTACCTTCCTTATTTAATGTGTTTCCATTGTCAACACTTTCAGGTGAAGCCTTTTGATGCATCCAACTAGTTGGTTTTATTTTTGTTGTTCCAATACTCAACAATTCTTGAAAGAGTCTCAACCTCACAAATCAGTCACAAATTCATCATCTCAACTATTTATAGATATCAATGAAAACTTCATAAAGGCATTTTTCATTTGTATCCAATTCATGCATGTCCTTTTCCATGTTATTCACATGATGTCAGTTTCCAACCTTTATCATTTTCATTAATGCTCACAACAATGTCAGGAGCATAAGCATAACATATTAATACTGATAATTATCAGCAGTAGCTCATTCTTACCCACTTCCCAATGGATGTTCCATGTGGTATGAAATCCATTAGACAACTTCATTATGTTACCAAAAACATGGTAACTGCCATTTCCATTTTCATATCATTCACATAGTGATCATATTTTTTATTTAAAGATTGGCCATTCATCTTAATGTTATGATGGTTCTCAACTAATGGCCTTTTAGACCAAATGGCATCATTATACCTTTATTTCACTTTCTCATCTTCCTTATATTCATAGAAGATATAATACACAAATATATCAATCATGTGCAATTTCATTTAAGGAAACTTCCCCCTTATGCTATTTTCATAGTTGTCGTGTCATTGTCCATGTTATTCATGTGGATCCAACTAGTCCACCTAGCTATTATGCCATCTTCTTCTACCTTTTACTATCACCCATCTGATGTACAAGATTTAATCAGGGCCTTGCACTTCCAGTTGGGTTTTTTCAGCTCTTTTCTAGAGACCCTTTTTTTCCTTTCCCACAACCAACACACCATTAAGACCAAACCATAAAAGGAAAGAAGAAATAATGAAAACAAAGAAAATTCACAATAGAAACACATGAAAAAAATACGAAGCAACATGGTCATGCTCAAAGTCAAAAAACAAAACAACAAGGAAAATGTGAAGCCAATTATAATAGCATAGTCATGTAAAACATCCCCATCATTCATTAGTTCCCAGAAAACTCGATCCCTTATGTTCTGGTGTTTAGTGTGTCCATCACCAACATGTGCACAAAATTTTAGTCGCAGTCCTTCCCAAGGTTTATAATAACCTCAAAATTCTAACATCCCTCTAAATAATTCATGAAGGGACTTTTCAACATTTCAGAGGGCTTGAAGGGATGCTCCTTCCTCTCTTTCTAGATTACAGGTTGCTAGGTCATGTGTCTAGAATTCACTTGAACCATTCTTCTTCTTTCATTGTCTATTAGGGTAGTCCTTTTTTAGATGTGTCTCTCCATAGTGCCTGTTATCACCACAAACCAACTTTTAGATACAAAATCTAGCCAATCTGTATCCAGAGGGGACTCTCTATTTAAGTTTTAGCGTTGTTTTGAAAAATATTAGGATAGTTGTGAAGTTTAGGAGTTTTGTTTGAGTTTGGGTAGTGAGATTCAATAACGGAGGGGTAAGACTGAGTAGTTTAGGCCATTGGGAAAATGGAGTCAAAGTAGATGGCTTAACTGGACTTGGTTTCTTGACAAAGGATGGTTTCACAGGGCAAGATGGTCAAACAGGGAACAAATAAAGACTTGGAATAGATGGAATGGGTTCAAAAATGGGTGAAGGGTAATTAAGAATCTTTCAACCTATTTCAAGAGGGAACTTGGATGATTACTACTAAAGAGCAGTTAAGTATTCTTTAATAAATAATCAAAATGAAAGAACTAGAAAACAGGAGCAATTAAGATTTCACTATTTATTCTAATTCAGAAGAAAACATAGAGAATAATAACGATTGAAAACAGAGTGCAATCAAGCATATTCCGAATGAATCCTTTTCGTTTATCATTCAGGTATGAAACATAGATGATATAAAAAACAAGGAAAACTTTAAAACACAAGGTATAGTTGACTTATTGATCCGGTGTTTGATTCAAGAAATCTATGGAAAGTCCTTTGCTTTAATTCTTCATCCAGCAAGCCATACAAAAGTTGGTCCAATCAGCACTTTATTCCAAAATAATCAATATCACAGCAATGTCTAAGAATCCACACTCAATACTCCAATTGAGGGAGTACTTATACAAAAAAAATTACAACAAAATATCTCAAAACAGAGTGAGATATATTCTAGGGTGACTAAGAATAAATTACAAGAAAATAGAGATAGCTAGTCTCCAACATAGGAGAAAACTAAATTGCTGTTGTGATGTTCCTATTCTTGTTGGGTGTGCTGGAGGCAGGCCCTATGATTTGGCTTGCTGCTATCTTCTTTAGTAATTCTGTGCTAGCTGCCCTGTTTTGACTGATACTCTTTACCTGTTTTGATACACTTTGACCTGTTTTGACCTCTATTCATCTTTGCCCACCTTTATTCATCTTACTACAATAAATAGCCCAAAATTTACATTTTACTCAAGATAAATTTACAAAATTTCCAACACGTCTTCCCACCATTTTGGCTCTAGCAATCTGTGTTTATGAAGTTTCCTCAAAGTCTCATCAGTTTCTGTATATCTGAAAAAGGTAGGTTGGATTGGGAACAAGTGCTTTATCTCATGCTCAACATAGAATAAGTTCTCTAAGCTGTCATAGAGAACTCGGCTTGTGGGGAGTGCTTTTATTCCTGATGCACTTGTTGATGAACTAGCTTGATTTTTAGCATACTTATTCAATTTATCTACATAATCTATGTGCTTCATTAATCGGTCATTAATCATTAAAGGACTTGGTAGCCTTTTGTTCTGCAAAATAGTAAACTTCCCCAAGAAAGAGTTAATCTCTACATGCATATCCTGACATCTTCTCTCTAGATTTTGCATCAAAGTTTTCTTGGTTAGCACCCTTTTGATTTCCAAAATACTGTCTCTCCTCTCTGAGATGCCAAGTTCTTCTAGTTGTTTCTTATTCCTGTTATTCAAAAAATGTATAGGCCGATTGGCTTCATCTAGCATTTGTCCTAACAAAGCTCTTGTCTTTTGAATTTCTCCCTATGCTGCTTTCACTAAATCGATCTGCTCAAAGATTACTTGGATGGATGGCCAAACATCATTAATGGATTGAGTGATGTTGGCCCAAAAAAGTTTCTTGATCTCTGCCAGAGGCTTGTCAAAAGTGAGATCTTTTTCTAATGTTTTCACTTTATTTTCTAATGCTTTGATCTCCCTTGTTTTTTCCACAACATTTATGTTGGAGAGATCATAATTTCTTTCTACCTTAGCCAACAATTCTTTTACTTATTTTAATTCTGAAACTTGTAGTCTCATGTCTTCCATTGCCTTTATCAACTCTTCTATGCTCAGCTTGGCACTGCTGCCCTGTGATGTTCCTGTTGTTGTTGTACCTGTGACCACCTCTGTTGTGGCTGCTCGGATATTTGGAGCTAATGCTGTTCCAAGTGTAGAAGGGACTGATGTTGAGACTATGGGAATTACATCAGGAGGCTGAGAGGTCGACTCTCCCTGCCTGTCCTTCAGTGCTTTTTCTAATGCCTGCTTTGTGTCATTCAATCTTTCATTGAGTTTTAAGAGGAGGTCCATCATCTCTTCTTCAGATTTCTGCTTTATAACCTCAGCAGTCTGTGGATTCCTTGAAGGAGGTAGCTTTAGCTGTTTCCTCAGAGCAACAATGTCTTCTTTTTTCTTCTTGATTAGTGCTTCTACACCTTTCACATCTTTGGGATCATGTCCCAATTCAATGATGATTTCTTCTAATGATTTTATTCTGTTATCCTTAGCTTGAGGGGAGGCTTTTTCTAAGTTTAGCTGGGGAGTTGTATTATCCAAAGAATTTTGTAGCCTGTGAGCCATCAATGCTTTACTAGTTAAGGTTGAATATACCATTTCTCCTTTGCCAAGACTTCCAGATTTGTCTTAATATAATCTGCTGCTGTTTGAGGTTGTTGTACCTTTGGCTTGAAGTAGCTCATTATCATCTTGCCCTCTTGAATGTCATAGGCTAACATCAATCTCTGCTGGTTTGTGGGGGCCATTTTCAAATACTGACTGTAAATTTGAAGTCTTACTAGATCATTTCTGACCTTTATTTCTGTGAATGTCTTCTTGATATCTAAGGCCTCTTTACTTTGTGGCCTGATGGATGATACTTCTGAACTTTGTTGTCTTTCTAGCTCTTGTCTATGTGAGCTAGTAGATGTTCCTTCCAATGGGGAAGTTTGTTGGCTAACTACCATTTCTTCTCTTTGATTGTCTATAGTATCTTCACCTATTTCCTCTTCTGAAAGAGGGTTCAGTCTTTGCCTTTTTGTCCCAAGCTGTCCTGTAGGTCCACTGGCAGGGGTAGTAGTTTCTCTGTCCCTATTTTTATTTCTTTCCTCATTTAGAGGAGTTTGCAAAACTGGAATTTCTGTTACATTGGTTTGAGCTAGAGGAGTTAGCGCTTGACCCTGTTCTTTGGAAATTCCAGGCTGATCTGACATTGTAGGCTGTTCTGTGGTATCCACTTCCTTATCTTTGGATGTTCCTGTGGCTGGTATATTGACTTCTTGTGGAGGCTGTTGAAAGGTTCCAACAATGGATGCACTAATTGCTGATTTTTGAGGCAACTTGAATGGTACCTGCCCAAAAGAATCCAGTCAAGGGTTTTCTCAAGATCTCTCATAGCATTTTTCATATTGACCTGCTCACTAACATCTTCTACTAGGGTCCCCTCTATCCATTCATCCAAGTTTGCAAACTGCTCAATTTCTGGGATCCTATGGTGAATATATGGGGACAACCTATTCCTCATTCTTTTGTCACATATAAAACTGTTGGGGTCATATGGCACCCACCTAAAACTCTTTCGTAATTTAAGGTAATCTTCTAAAAAAATTTCAGCTTCTTTCCATGCATCCCTAGTGTTGATGATAAAAGGGCCTAGCTGGTTCTTAATTCTTAGCTGAGCTTTCTTCTTAGCGCCACAAAAATGGATCAAATCTACATTTATGATCTGCCTGAAATACTCCAATGCAAATAATCTCATGAGAACATACTTGAGTAACTTAAAAGGGCAAAGTTCACACCCATACATCTTGATTTCTATGTGATTTTTATATAGGTACCAGTCACCTATCCTATACTGCTTAGAGAGTTGGAGAATTTTCTTCATGTCACCATTAATCCTAGGAAGGGAAACTCCTATCAAGAGAGTGGTTGCTGGATGTACAAATAGGTCAATGAACTCACTATAAGTGTAAGGGGACTCACTGGTATTATGAAAAATTGGACTCCAAAAGATAACCGACCTTGGATTTCCTTTGGTGTCAAGTTTCTTGATAGAGAAAGGAAAGTTATCTGACTGATAATACAACATAAGATGGTAGATGAAAGTGGTGTATTTGAAAACTCCTTCCTTTTCCAAATTTAGGAATTGGTCATGGATTTTGTGGGCAATACAGGTGGCATAGTCATATATGACAGCAGGCGGTTGTCCTGGAGTAAAGATTGATAGTAACACTAGGGTGATATCATCAACATATTCACTAGCATTAAATATCATAATCAGGGATATCATATCAACAATGAGTCTTCTAGTTTTAGTGAAGAAAGTCTACAGATAAGGAGGTGGACCTTTGGGCTGGTGCGTTGGTAACATGAAGGTTTGAACAATACGACTCACTTCTGATTTGGATAGCTGAGATGCTTTTTCAAGTAAATATCCTATGGAAATAGGAGTGAGGGGCTGACTGGAGTGGAATTACAACATTTGATTGATGGATTGAGCAGTTATGGGAAAAAGGACTATTTGGCTTGGGGACATAACAACTTTATGGTTGGGATCATAATTAGCACAACATGGATGAATTATGTCTGGGAAAACATGGACTGAGGGGAGGAAATACATGGGAAGGTTAGATTCCCACAGTCCAAAAATGTCAGACTTATTCAGATAACTATCTCTGGCTTGGCAGAATACCTGAAGATGATTTTTATCACTAGATAAGTCTTTTATCTAAAAATCTTTATCGGCCAGAAGTAGATAATCTAAGTCTTTGGGAAGAGTGTTCATGGGTGTGACATTCAGGGCTATAGGGGTTTCAATCTTTGGTTCTTGTGGATTCAAAAATGGAATTGGGGGTATTTTGTGGAAAATAGACAAGACAGCAGGTTGGGAACTTTATATGGCCAACACAGACTGGACTAGAACTAAATCTGGCCCTTTCTTGTAGAATTGTTTAGTAGAAAACCAAAATTACATGGTTTCAGTGTAGATTGGATAAATACCTGTAACAAGGAAGTGAACAGTGCGAAGACAGAAGGATAACAGGTTCTGGGTTGCATCGCTGCAAGTTTCTTAAGCATGTGGTGGTATGAGAACTCGAACCGTTGACTTGGACATTGTTTTGCATGGGAGCACGGGTCGTAGCGTATAACAGTAAAAATGACATTTTGTTTGTTTATTTAACAAAATCAAGGTTGGCGGGGTTTTTTGGATTATCGGGCGACTAACGTAAGCAGAGATATGATGTTTTGTCGTTTGTGGAGGGTGGTAAGTGGTACGCGATCGCACCGCTTTTGGAGTTAAGTGGTATCGGGCGGAGGGCGAGCGATCACATCGAACGCACAACGCGTGGCAGAGGTACGGGTGGAAAACTACCTGGTGGTCGCGATATGAGTGACGACCGTTGAATGATGGGGGAGCGATCGTATGGTGGACGAGAATTGAGGTACGGTGGGAGTTTACCTATAGCGGGCCCTATTTAATAAAAAATATTTTAATTGTATCGAGGTCAATGTGATTGGTCGGGAGGTGGTTCTTAATTAACCCTGGTGGTTAATTAATTCGAATTTGCAAGGCGGGGAGATTTGATTATTAACAAATTTATGATAAATCCATTAATCCCTTTTAACTAAGTTTATGGTTATAATTAACCGGGGCGAGTTATATAATGATTTGGGGATTTGTATATAATTAAATAATACGGGAAGGGTGAATGTTTATTCGGGATTTATATAATATAAGTTAGGAGTTAATATGAATAATGAAATAAAAGCGCTAAGTTAAAGCATTTTAGATATACATTTACACTTAGGCTTAAAGTGGGAAAAGGGGTTTTTTAGGTGATATTGTGCATTGTTCCTAAGTAAAATAGGATTTTACTTAGGAAAAAACTTTATGAAATGAAATGTATGGTTTATGAATGATTCTAAGTACTTAGGCTTTTTAAATTATTGGGCTGAGGGTCCAGTCCCTCCAGAAGTCAGAGAAATGCTCTGAGCCTCTTTAATTTTCAAAGACCTTAATACTATAGGGGGAATTAGTGAAATCTTTAGGGAAAAATGTGAATGGAAGTTAGTTATGTGACCTTGTCTTGCTTGAACTGCATCAAGTATAATGTCTGCCTTGAACTTGTGATAAAAGTAAAAATTAACACATTTAAAGACATTATCCATCACAAGTATCTTTCTGCAACACCATCTACCTACCCTACTTACTTTAGCCTATCATTTTTTCCTTCTTTATTTGGGTGCACTTAGACTGGAAAACCCTTATCAAATTTTCTTTTCTTTACATAGTAAGCCTACCTAAGTCTACACTTATTACATCCAAGGGCTCAGATTAAACTGTCGAGCTCCTTTTTATTTACTCTACCTATCTACTTATCCGCCAAGATTACACTGTTTGGCTAGATATTTATTCTCTATTTTACAGTATGAAATTGAAAAATGAATGAGCGAAGCTTAAGCTGTTTGACTATTCATCAATTGTGGCATAAGTTTAACAAGCTGCACACAATTGCTTATTACAGAAAATGAAAAAGTAGTGGCATTTAGACTTGCACACTTTCCTGGTCTTTCTTTGTTTGGGGTTCATTTCTTCACTTTTTTTACCATTTTATTCTTTTTACCCTTTGATTTTTCTTTTAGGGTATACCCTCTTTACATTTTTTTAAATTTTTTGATTTTTTGAAAATATGGAAAACCTTTGCAACAAGAAAATGTATGAACATATACAGAGCTCATCAAGTCAATCATGAAATATGACACCTATTAGTATAGGAGCATAACATTGGCTCCACTTAGGGATGGCTTTTCTTGGTGGAAACTCAAGAACCGCAGGTCAGATGGCCTTCTAAATGACTTTGAATGTGCTTTGAAATTTCCTTCTGCTGGTTGCTTTATTGTATGTATGACGGTAACACTTGTGAAGCTTAGGGCCTTCTCTTCAGGCTTCAACTCCAGCAAGTTACTATCCAATCCAAACTGTGACATTACCAAGGATATAGTATGTACATGTTAAAATAAGAATACATTAAAAAGTTGGATCAAAGTAATGTTTCAACATTCGACCATTAACTAGCCCTTCTTTTGTTTCTGTACCATCCAAGTTCTTCAAAAAGTAAGTAGTATTCCCTTGCAAGGCCTGTATAAT
Organism: Pinus taeda; assembly: GCA_000404065.3. Lineage (NCBI taxonomy): Eukaryota > Viridiplantae > Streptophyta > Pinopsida > Pinales > Pinaceae > Pinus > Pinus taeda. The sequence goes on along the minus strand of APFE030592565.1, from coordinate 33,069 downwards.
AAAAAGTCCTTTCCATAGGAAGTCAAACTTCCCATGTTTTCCCTTATCCTCTCTCCTTGAATCCCATCTTAAATCTGTCTCCAAGGTAGAAATTTTCTGCCTTGGTTCTTTTATCAAATATTTTCTTAAGTTTCTCTTGTAATACTTGGGATCTTTGATACACTTCTTCTCTGGTCTACTGCAGATGGATGGTCTGGTCAATCCTCCTTTGAATATCATTAGGCTCCACCTGAGTTTCTTGAAGTAATTTCATTATAGGAACTCCTAAAGATGAAGGAAATATAGCCTCCATGCCATAGACTAATTTACAAGGACTAGTTCAAATAGATTTCTTGGTAGTAAGTCTGTCTGCCCATAGTGCATTAGTAAGTTTCTTGTGCCAATTTTTCTTGTTCTCTTCCAATAATTTTTTAATAATGTTAATTAGGCTTTTGTTGGAAGACTCAGCTAGACCATTACCTTGAGGGTAATAGGCTGTGGAATGGCCTAAAGTGATATGATACTTATTACAGAAACTTATCATCTTCTTGGATTTGAAGGCAACAACATTATCAATTATGATCTTTTTAGGACAGCCAAATCTAGACAATATGTTGGTTTCTAGGAATCCTATAATCACTGTGTCATTGGCTTGTATGGAAGGAATGACTTCTATCCATTTGGTGAAATAGTCTGTGGCAGTGAGAATCCATTTGTGTTGGCCAGAGGAGGGAGGATGGATTTCTCTAATGAAGTCCAGGCCCCATTGTTGGAAGGGTTTTCAGTGGAAATTGACATAAGAGGTAAAGGTAATAATTTTCTCTTGCCTTAAAAAATTTGACATTTATGGCAAACAGTGACAAATTTCTTTACATCAGCAAACAAGGTTGGCCAATAAAATCCAGCCCTTAAGATTTTGTCTGCAGTTGATTTCCAATAAAGGTGTCCACCACAGTGTCCTGCATGAAATTCTTTGATAACCTTGTCAGCTTCTTCTTTTACTAAACAATTCAATAGAATACCTTCATGATTTTTCCAAAAGAGAGCATTATCTAAAATACAAAATTTTGAAGCTTTCATTTTTAAAAACTTTTTCTTTGTCCTGGATAACCCTAAAGAAGCCTGCAGGTTTAATAATACATAAGTTATATCAGCATTCCAATGTGAATCTAAGAAGGCTTGGCTGATTTGTGGAGTCGTCATCTCCTGTTCATTATCCAGTTCATTAATATCCAGTGCTTGGCAATTTGTTTCAGCCATGAGTTTGGTCAATCCCTGTCCTTTTATAAGCTTTGTAGGTTTTATTTCAATATCATACTCCAATATAATAGCAATCCATTTACCTCATTTGCTTTCAATTCCATCCTGGGTTAAGATGTCTTTGACCACAGCATTTGGTACATAGGTTATTACATGGGAGTACAATATGTAGACTCTAAATTGTGTATTTTAGTGGTGCATCCCTATGTGCTTTACTAAAAAAGGCTATGGGTTTCTCACATCCTTGATCATACTTTTGTAGTAGAATGGTGGCTATAATATGTTCTGATGCAAATGAAAATATTTTGAAGTCTCTATCAAATTTTGGACTAGTAAGGATCGGTGTTCTAGTCAAAGCCATTTTAATTTCTTCAAAGGCTTGCTTGGCATCAACTGTCCATTTAATACTTTCATCCTTTCTCAACATATTATTAAGAAATCTAATCAATTCAGCTAAATTAGATATGAATCTTCTCAAAAAGTTAATCTTTCCTAGGAAAGCTTGAAGTTCTTTGACATTTTTGGGGTGGGGTATTTGTAGAATAGCTTCTATTCTAGTAGGATCAATTATGATTCCATCTTTAGAGATGATATGGCCCAGGAGTTTGCCTTCCTCTAGACCAAACAAGGACTTCTTATGATTTAAAGAAATTCCATATTTTCTGCATTTCAAAAATACTTGTTTTAGATGATCCAAATGTTGCTGATCTGATTTAGAAAAAACAGTCAGATCATCTAGATATATAACCAAGAAATCATGAATTTCTTTTGCAAATGATATGTCCATTGCTATTTGGAAGGTTTCCCTGCATTCTCAAGTCCAAATGGCATTTTGACATATTTGAATGTACCCCATGGTGTTGTAAAAATAGTTTTTTTTTCTTGGTCATCAGGATGAACCAGAATTTGATTATAGCTTGAGAACCCATCCAAAAGTGAAATCCTAGAAGCACCTACTACCCTTTGTAAAATATGATCCATCTTAGGTAAAGGGTAATTATCTTTCAAAGAAACCTTATTTACATTTCTTAAATCAACACATAATCTGATTTCTCCCGTTTTCTTCCTAGTAGGTACTAAATTAGACACCCACTCTGAAAACCTGATAGGAGCGATTACTCCTGCTTCGTACATTCGTTTGATTTCATTTTCAATTAAGGGAAACAGAACAAGGTTAATTCTTCTGAGCTTTTGTTTGAATGGTTTTTGATTTTCCTTCAGAGGTATTGTATGTTGAATTATAGAGGTATCATATGATTTCAGGGCTTCATAGCTCTAGGCAAAGACATCCTGGAACTCTCTCATTAGTTCAACATATTTGAGTTTTTGGTCAGGGGGCAAAAATTTAGATAATTTCACCATTTTCAGTTTTTCTTTAGTTCCCAAGTTATGGTCTTCAAGGTCTGCTTTTAAGGGTTCCATCTTGGGTTTCTTTGGAATATCATTGAAATCAAAGAGATCTTCCAAAGGAGTTAATCTTTTAGGCAAATGATTATCCTTTAAATTGGTAGCTTCAGTTCTTCCTTCAATAATCTCATCAATATCCATTTCTTTAAGATCCTGCATTTCTTTGTTGGTAAATTTGGTTGGGTGAAGCATTTGAGTTACACTTTCTGCTAAAATGTTTGTTTCTATCTTATTTGTTTGATCAAACTCACTAACTATATTTACATCTATATTAATGCTAGAAAATTCTTCCTCTAGGGTTAAGAAATTGTTAATCTGCTTATCACTATCGAACACTTGCCAGTTCTTCACATTGTCAGGTATGGCTGGTCTGTATCTAATCTCAGCTGTGAACTGATGATTAGGTTCAAATGGCAATTTGCAGGTGCTGGCAAACATTGCCAGACTATGAGCTTGCAAGTTATGTTTTCTTGGGATTTTAGCAAGTTGAGTTTCTAGAAATGTATTGAGAATCTCTTTCACTGTTCCCCTATAATATCTTAATCTGGGATCATTTGTTAAAAACTTTCCTTTGATCTGTTGAATTATTAAATCAGAATCTCCTAAGATAGATACCCTAATTGCCCCTAATTTTTTAACAAGTTTAAGACCTAGCAATAAGGCTTCATATTCTGCCATATTATTAGTGCACCTAAAATCTAATCTGTAGGCATGGCATTCAACATGATCATTTTCAAGATTGTGCACCCAAACTCCTGCTCCTACTCCTAATTTGTTAACTGAACAATCAAATTCTAAGTACCAAAGGATTTCATGTTCATAATTGGTATTAGGAGTCTCAGGAATCTGTTTAATAGGGAGATCTAGTTTTTTAGTTTCTACTGGTTTCTCTTGGGTATCTGATGTATCATTGTTCTTAGAAATTTCCTGGATTTGAACACTAGACTTTTCATTTGTAATTTCTTGTGGTTCAACTGTTAAAACTTTTACTTCAGTTGAGGGATCAATTTCAACATTGTAGAGAATGAAAGATTCCATATCAGAATGTACTAAGTAGATAGGGAAATTTTGGGGTTCCTCCTGACTTCTTACCACATATTTCATTAAAGTTTCTCTGTATAGTTTCTTAGGTTGACCAAATATTGAAATAGTAGCATAAAACATGTCCAATTGTAGAGATCATTGGAGCTTTGCACCCCAAGATCTAGATAATAGCATGCCATACTTCGGTGGAATATCTGCTACTACTATGTCCATTAAGATTGTTTTGGCAGGGTATTGAACTAGCGATACACACAAGTCTTTGATTAATCCTAAACCTCTGACCTGACTTGAATCAAAATAAAACAGGTCTTTATATGGCCTGGTGATGTCTAGGTCTAGTTTCTCCATTACAGATTTAGGCATTAAGTTATGAGATGCACCAGAATCAAACATGGATTATGAAGTATTTTGTCATGTATGTTCAAACTTACATAGAAAGGAGGGACTCCTCCATCTACTGCTTTTACATTTACTTCAGGGCCAAAAATCAATTCAGGCTGATCATCAAAAACATTTACTAAATCTTCATTCACAAAAATTTTGAGTGATCTATTGATTTGGCTTCTGTAGACATCATGTTTAGCTAGTTCAGACAATGGAACAACTATTTTTATTTTGCCTACTTCAGTCTCAAGATTAAAAGGTTTTTCAGTTTGAGTTCTTATATTTCGGACAGTTGGATTCTCTTTTTCTGTTGTATTCTCTGTGTTTCTCTCCTTTTCAAGAGTGGGGTTATGAGTTGAATTTGTTTCCAAATCAACTTCTGGAGGCTCTTCCACGTTTCCTTTGGAAGCGTAAAGTTGTTTATTATTCGGTTGATTATTGGATACATCTTCAATAATTGGGTTAGCAGGGTTAGGGTATGTTCTGGACAGAATATGTACAGGGGTGGTGTTGGTCTTACCTTTGTTGGGTTGTTTTGTATCTTTCTTTTTATTGGTTTCAGGGACATCGATTTTTCTGCTCCTTAGGTTATACTGTTTGTGGACTTCATAAATCATTGTATCATATCCCTCCCTAAAGTCAAATGATTCACCTGACTGAGTTTGGAATTGTTTAAGAATATGAGCTTCTTGATCCTCTTGGGTCAAGAAAACTTGTTGTTTATTGTTGAGTCCCATCAAATTGATTTGAGTGTCTTCTGTTGGTTCATCAGAAGTTGAGGCTTCAGCATAATTTTCTTGGAATGGGGGCCTACTATTTTGGTCAGGTCCAGTCTTTCCAGTGTTTTGGTTTTGCTTTTTCCTGAAATTTGGATTTCTCCCAGTATTGCTCGGTTGACCATCCCAAGGGGATTTCCTCTCGATTGTTTATACTCTATCTCCTAGCCTATCCATTCATTTAATAATAACATCCAATTTATGTTCAAAAGCCGAAGGTTCTTCTTTCAGCTCTGGCTTTAACTCGTTTGGATATTAGGTTGGCTTCAACACTAACAACTATACTTTGCATATCTTCTAAGGTTCGAGGAACTCTTTACCTAAGTTGGTATGCCATATCAGAATCAAATCCATTAGGGAATTTGATTAATGCCAAATCTGGAGGAGGTCTGAGATTTTGAGGAATAACATTGTAAACATTATTGAACATGGTGCAGTAATCTTGGACAATTTCTTGTGTACCTCGTTTCAGGTTTTCATATTCTGATAAAATCTGGAGAGTATCTTTTTTTTTCCCATCTGTTTAGGAATGTTTTATAAAGAGCTTGTAGGTCATTGATAGTATTTGCAGGGAGGGCTCTAAACCAGGTTCTAACATCTCCAGTTAAACTTTGAACAAATACCCTCATTCTAACATCATCAGCATCAACCTCATATATTTCAAAATAGTCGGTCACTTTTTTGGTATGTTGTTGAGCTGTGTAGGTGCTAGTGCCATCAAATTGGGTGATTTTACTCTGATAGTCTTGGGGCATAGCACCCAAGTTGGCAGGTAAGTGCAGAGGAGTGTATCTGTTTGCCATTGCAGTAGATTGGGTTGAAACAACAACTGAGGTTGGTCTTGGAGTGGTGGATGGAGGGGTGGCTTGAGGTTGGGAAGTCTGAGGTGTTGATGATGAATTTGGAGAGGCTGTAGTGATCACAGAAAGGTTTGGTGTTCGTTCAGAGGTAAGCTCAGATTGAATGGAATTCTGCAAATGTCTGTCAAGATGTGAAGTGACAACCTCAAGTTGTAAGTTTTTAATAAATATGGGATCATGAACTATGTGGGCTTACCCAGAGTCCGAAACGGTTACAAATAAAGAGGTTTCAAAAAACTCATCAAAGGGTTCCTCCTTAAGGTAAATCCACTTCACAGGGCAGGATCTTGATTTGTATAGAGGCTGAGAACTAGCAGAACTTTCTTGGCTATCTTGTCTCCTAAGAATCTTAGGAATCAGCTTAGGATTTTCAAACACAGGTGGTGGATTTGGATCAGGATTAGATTTGGTGTAATGAATCCTTTCTGAAGCCAGGTTTCTAAGTTTATTTTGGTTTTTTCTCTAAATGGGTTTGACAATACAACTTCAACAATTTCTTTAAGAGGTTTCAGATATGGGGTTTGAACTTTCTTAAAGACTTATTTCATAAGAGGAACTGATCTAGTATTTGAAACCAGATGTTCAATCTATAAACTAGACTGGAGATAGACTGAAGCAGCATTCATTTACTTATGTAATTGCAAAGCAAGAGCAGTTCAAAGGCTTCCTGGCTAACTTCAGGTTCTGTCTATATCTTATAAATTAAACAATAGTAACAAACAATTTATTCAGGTCCCCAGCGGAGTCGCCACTATGTTATCACTCAGATTTTTCTTGAAGTTGTTGGGAAGAGGAAAGGGGTCCGAGGTAACCACAAACCAACTTTTAGATACAAAATCTAGCCAATATGTATCCAGAGGGGGCTGTCTCTTTAAGTTTTAGCTTTGTTTTGAAAGATATTAGGCTAGTTGTGAAGTTTAGGAGTTTTGTTTGAGTTTGGGTGGTGAGATTCAATAGCAGAGGGGTAAGATTGAGTAGTTTAGGCCATTGTCAAAATGGAGTCAAAGAAGATGGCTTAACTGGACTTGGTTTCTTGACAAAGGATGGTTTCACAGGGCAAGATGGTCAAACAGGGAACAAATAAAGACTTGGAATATATGGAATGGTTTCAAAAATGGGTGAAGGGCAGTTAAGAATCCTTCAACCTATTTCAAGAGGGAACTTTGATGATTACTACTAAAGAGTAGTTAAGTATTCTTTAATAAATAATCAAAATGAAAGAACTAGAAAACAAGAGCAACTAAAATTTCACTGTTTATTCTAATTCATAAGAAAACATAGAGAATAATAACGATTGAAAACATAGTGCAATCAAGCATATTCCGAATTAATATTTTTCGTTTATTATTCAGGTATGAAATATAGATGATATAAAAAACAAGGAAAACTTTAAAACACAAGGTATAGAGGACTTATTGATCTGGTGTTTGATTTAAGAAATCTGTGGAAAGTCATTTGCTTTAATTCTTCATCCAGCAAGCCATACAAAATTTGGTCCAATCAGCACTTTATTTTAAAATAATCAATATCACAACAATGTCTAAGAATCCACACTCAATACTCCAATTGAGGGAGTATTTATACAAAAAAATTTACAACAAAATATCTCAAAACAGAGTGAGATATATTCTAGGGTGACTAAGAATAAATTACAAGAAAATAGAGACAGCTAGTCTCGAAGATGGGAGAAAACTAAACTGCTGTTGTGCTGCTCCTATTCTTGCTGGGTGTGCTGGAGGCAAGCCCTATGATTTGGCTTGTTGCTGTCTTCTTTGGTAATTCTGTGCTGGCTGCCCTGTTTTGACTGATACTCTTTACCTGTTCTGATACACTTCGACATGTTTTGGCCTCTATTCATATTTGCCCACCTTTATTCATCTTACTACAGTAAATAGCCTAAAATTTACATTTTATCCAGGATAAATTTACAAAATTTTCAACATGTCTTCCCACCATTTTGGCTCTGGCAATCTGTGTTTCTCAAGTTTCCTCAGAGTCGAATCTGTTTCTGTATATCTGATAAAGGTAGGTTGGATTGGGAACAAGTGCTTTATCTTATGCTCAACATAGAATAAGTTCTCTAAGCTATCATAGAGAACTCGGCCTGTGGGGAGTGCTTTTATTCCTGATGCACTTGTTAATGAACTAGCTTGATTTCCAACATACTTATTCAATTTATCTACATAATCTGTGTGCTTCATTAATTGCTCATTAATCATTAAAGGACTTGGCAGCCCTTTGTTCTGCAAAAAAGTAAACTTCTCCAAGAAAGAGTTAATCTCTACCTGCATATCCTAACATCTTCTCTCTAGATTCCGCATCAAAGTTTTCTTGGTTAGCACCCTGTTGATTTCCAAAATAGTGTCTGTCCTCTCTGAGATGCCAAGTTCTTCTAGTTGTTCCTTATTCCTGTTATTCAAAAAGTGTATAAGCCGGTTGGCTTCATCTAGCATTTGTCCTAACAAAGCTCTTGTATTTTGAATTTTTCCCTGTGCTGCTTTCACTAAATCGATCTGTTCAAAGATTGCTTGGATGGATGGCCAAACATCATTAATGGATTAAGTAATGTTGGCCCAAAGAATTTTCTTGATCTCTACCAGAGGCTTGTCAAAAGTGATATTTTTTTCTAATGTTTTCACTTTATTTTCTTATGCTTTGATCTCCCTTGTTGTTTCCACAACATTTATTTTGGAGAGATCATAATTTCTTTCTAACTTAGCCTAATGTTCTTTTACTTGTTTTAATTCTGAAACTTGTAGTCTCATGTCTTCCATTGCCTTTATCAGTTCTTCTGTGCTTAAATTGGCACTTATGCCCTGTGTTGTTTCTGCTGTTGCTGTACCTGTGACCACCTCTGCTATGGCTGCTGGGATATTTGGAGTTAATGCTATTCCAAGTGTAGAAGGGACTGCTGTTGAGACTATGGGAATTACATCAGGAGGCTGAGAGGTCGACTCTCCCTGCCTGTCCTTCAGTGCTTTTTCTAATGCCTGCTCTGTGTCATTTAGTCTTTCATTGAGTTTTAAGAGGAGGTCCATCATCTCTTATTCAAATTTCTGCTTTATAACCTCAGCAGTCTGTGGATGCCTTGAAGGAGCTAGCTTTAGCTGTTTCCTCAGAGCAACAATGTCTTCTTCTTTCTTCTTGATTAGTGCTTCTACACCTTTCACATCTTTGGGATCATGTCCCAATCCAATGATGATTTTTTCTAATGATTTTATTATATTATCCTTAGCCTGAGAGGAGGTTTTTTCTAAGTTTATCTGGGCCGTTGTATTATCCAAAGAATTTTGTAGCCTGTGAGCCATCAATGCTTTACTAGTTAGGTTGAATAGACCATTTCTCCAGTTTGCTTGTGTAATTCAATCTAATCCAAAGGATTAATATCCTTTGCCAAGACTTCCAGATTTGTCCTGATATAATCTGCTACTGTTTGAGGTTGTTGTACCTTTGGCTTGAAGTAGCTCATTATCATCTTGCCCTCTTGAATGTCATAGGCTGACATCAATCTCTGCTGGTTTGTGGGGGCCATTTTCAAATACTGATTGTAAATTTGAAGTCTTACTGGATCATTTCTGGCCTTTATTTCTGTGAATGTCTTCTTGATATCTAAGGCCTCTTTACTTTGTGGCCTGAGGGATAATACTTCTTAACTTTGTTGTCTTTCTAGCTCTTGTCTCTGTGAGCTAGTAGATGTTTCTTCCAATGGGGAAGTTTGCTAGCTAACTACCCTTTCTTCTCTTTGACTGTCTATAGTCTCTTCACCTATTTCGTCTTCTGAAAGAGGGTTCAGTCTTTTCCTTTTTGTCCCAAGCTGTCCTGTAGGTCCATTGGCAGGGGTAGTAGTTTCTTTGTCCCTCTTTTTATTTCTTTCCTCATTTAGAGGAGTTTGCAAAAATGGACTTTCTGCTACATTGGTTTGAGCTGGAGGAGTTGGTGCTTGGCCCTGTTCTTTGGAAATTCCAGGCTGATCTGGCATTGTAGGTTGTTCTGTGGTATCTACTTACTTGCCTTTAAATGTTCGTGTGGCTGGTATATTGACTTCTTGTGGAGGCCATTGAGAGGTTCTAGCAATGGATGCACTAATTGCTGATTTTTGAGGCAGCTTGAATGGTACCTGCCCAAAAGAATCTAGGTCAAGGGTTTTCTCAAGATCTCTCATAGCATTTTCTATATTGACTTGCTCACTAACATCTTCTACTAGGTTCCCCTCTATCCATTCATCCAAGTATGCAAATTTCTCAATTTCTTGGATCCTATGGTAAATATATGGGGATAACCTGTTCCTCTTTCTTTTGTCACATATAAAACTGATGGGGTCATATGGCACCCACCTAAAACTCTTTCGTAATTTAAGGTGATCTTCTAAAAATTTTTCAGCTTCTTTCCATGCATCCCTAGTGTTGATGATAAAAGGGCCTAGTGGGTTCTTAATTCTTAGTTGAGCTTTCTTCTTGGCGCTACAAAAATGGATCAAATCTGCATTTATGATCTGCCTGAAATACTCCAATGTAAATAATCTCATGGGAACATACTTGGGTAACTTAAAAGGGCAAAGTTCACACCCATACATCTTGATTTCTGTGTGATTTTTATATAGGTACCAGTCACCTATCCTGTACTGCTTAGAGAGCTTAAGAATTTTCTTCATGTCACCATTAATCATAGGAGGGGAAACTCTTATCAATAGAGTGGTTGCTAGATGTACAAATAGGTCAATGAACTCACTATAAGTGTAAGGGGACTCACTGGTATTATGAAAGATTGGACTCCAAAAGATAACCGACCTTGGATTTCCTTTGGTGTCAAGTTTCTTGATAGAGAAAGGAAAGTTATCTGACTGTTAATATAACATAAGATGGTAGATGAAAGTGGTGTATTTGAAAACTCCTTCCCTTTCCAAATTCAGGAATTGGTCATGGATTTTGTTGGCAATATAGGTGGCATAGTCATATCTGACAGCAGGGGACTGTCCTGGAGTAAACATTGATAGTAACACTAGGGTGATATCATCAACATATTTACTAGAGTTAAATCCCATAATCAGGGATATCATATCAACAATGAGTCTTCCAGTTTCAGTGAAGAAAGTCTGCAGATAAGGAAGTGGACCTTTAGGCTGGTGGTTTGGTAACATGAAGGTTTGACCAATACGGCTCACTTCTGATTTGGATAGCTGAGATGCTTTTTCAAGTAAATATCCCATGGAAATAGGAGTGAGGGGCTGACTGGAGTGGAATTGCAACATTTCATTGATGGATTGAGCAGTTATGGGAAAAATGACTATTTGGCTTGGGGACATAACAACTCTATGGTTGGGATCATAATTAGCACAACATTGATGAATTATGTTTGGGAAAACATGGATTGAGGGAAGGAAATACATGGGAAGGTTAGATTCCCACAGTCCAAAAATGTCAGACTTATTCAGATAACTATCTCTAGCTTGGCAGAATACCTGAGATGGTTTTTATCACCAGATTAGTCTTTTATCTGAAAATATTTATTGGCTAGAGGTAGATAATCTAAGTCTTTGTGAGGCGTTCATGGGTGCGACATTCAGGGCTATAAGGGTTTCCATCTTTGGTTCTTATGGATTCAAAAATGGAATTGGGGGTATTCTGTGGAAAATAGACAAGACAACAGGTTGGGAACTTTATATGGCCAACACAGACTGGACTAGAACTAAATCTGGCCCTTTCTTGTAGAATTTTTCAGTAGAAAACCAAAATTACAGGGTTTCAATGTAGATTGGATAAATACCTGTAACAAGGAAGTGAACAGTGCCAAGACGGAAGGATAACAGGTTTTGGGCTGTGTCGCTACAAGTTTCTTAAGTAGGTGGTGGTCTGAGAACTCGAACCGTTGACTTGGACGTTGTTTTGCATGGGAGCATGGGTCACAGCGTATAACAGTGAAAATGACATTTTGTTCATTTATTTGACAAAATCAAGGTTGGAGGGGTTTTTTGGATTATTGGGCGACTGACGTAAGCGGAGATATGATGTTTTGTCGTTTGTGGAGGGTGGTAAGTGGTATGCGATCGCACCGCTTTTGGAGTTAAGCGGTATCGGGCGGAGGGCGAGCAATCACATCGAATGCATGACGCATGGCAGAGGCACGAGTGGAAATCCGCTTGGTGATCATGCGTTAAAGCGCGGTCACCAGGGGGGTCGCGATATCAGCGATGACCGTTGGATGATGGAGGAGCGATCGTGCAGTGGACGGGAAGTGAGGTACGACGGTAGTTTACCTATGCTAGACCCGATTTAATAAAGAATATTTTAATTGTATCGGGGTCAATGTGATTGGTCATGAGGTCATTCTTAATTAACCTTGGTGGTTAATTAATTCCAATTTGCGGGGCGGGGAGATTTGGTTATTAACGAATTTTTGATAAATCCATTAATCCCTTTTAACTAGGTTTATGGTTATAATTAACCGGGGCGGGGTATATAGTGATTTGGGGATTTGTATATAATTAAACAATACGGGAAGGGTGAATGTTTATTCGGGATTTATATAATATAAGTTAGGAGTTAATATGAATAATGAAATAAAAGTGCTAAGTTAAAGCATTTCGGATATACATTTACACTTTGGCTGAAAGTGGGAAAATGGGTTTTTTAGGTGATATTGTACATTGTTCCTAAGTAAAATAGGATTTTACTTAGGAAAAAACTTTATGAAATGAAATGTATGGTTTATGAATTATTCTAAGTACTTAGGCTTTTTAAATTATTGGGCCGAGGGTCCGGTCCCTCTAGAAGTCAGAGAAATGCTCTGAGCTCCTTTAATTTTCAAAGACCTTAATACTTTAGGGGAATTAGTGAAATCTTTAGGGAAAAATGTGAATGGAAGTTAGTTTTTTGACCTTGTCTTGCTTGAATTACATCAAGTATAATGTCTGCCTTGCACCTTTGATAAAAGTAAAAATTAACACATTTAAAGACATTATCTATCACAAGTATCCTTCTGCAACACCATCTACCTACCCTATTTACTTTAGCCTAGCATTTTTTCCTTTTTTATTTGGGTGCACTTAGACTGGCAAACCCTTATCAACTTCCTTTTCTTTACATAGTAAGCCTACCTAAATCTGCACTTATTACATCCAAGGGCTCAGATTAAACTGTTGAGCTCCTTTTTATTACTCTACCTATCTACTTATCTGCCAAGATTACACTGTTTGGCCAGATATTTATTCTCTATTTTACAACATGAAATTGAAAAATGAATGAGCCAAGCTTAAGCTGTTTGACTATTCATCAATTGTGGCATAAGTTTAACAAGCTGCACACAATTGTTTATTACAAAAAATGAAAAAGTAGTGGCATTTAGACTTGCACATTTTCCTAGTCTTTCTTTGTTTTGGGTTCATTTCTTCACTTTTTTTACCATTTTATTCTTTTTACCCTTTGATTTTTCTTTTAGGGTATACCCTCTTTACATTTTTTTAAATTTTTTGATTTTTTGAAAATATGGAAAACCTTTGCAACAAGAAAATGTATGAACATATACAGAGCTCATCAAGTCAATCATGAAATATGACACCTATTGGTATAGGAGCATAACGGTGCCAACATGAAATTAGCAATCTTTTCTCTCTAGCCCAATGATGCTCCTTTATGACCTTGTCAGAATGGCATTCCCCTATATCTTCGGAGGTTGATGTGTGTTGCAAAAACTCTTGCATGCATGATAGGTGTTTTAGCATCATTCTGTTCAACCTTTCCTACTCTTTTTGATTTCGAATGAGCCTTTTATTCTTTGTCTTGCAACTCTTCAACTCAACTTTTGAGCTCTTGAAGGTTTCTACTCTATCAGGGGAACTTTCCCCTTCTTGCTCATGATGCACTTGGTTTGTGCTATGTTGTACCATAATGTTGTCCTTCCTTTTATTTCTTGCTGCAACTAGGTCTTCTCATGTGTTGTCACACAGACATAATTGTTAGTTTTATCAACATAAACAATTTGTCTTCTTACCTTCCCATGTCAACATTAAACATGTTGGCCTAAAGTGTGCTAATTTATTGTTGCTCACATATCTATAACTCATGTCAGCCACATATTCCAAAAATAAAAATGTGCATATCAACATATTTATAACCATATCATTATTAAGTTTGAAATCAACATCTTACCAAGACTAGCAACAACGCCGTGTGCAAGTTTAAAATTAGTTAGAAAAAAAACTAACGTATCAAAATTTTCCACTTCTATCATCACAATTATGATACCGATACATGCATACAACACACAATCACCCTTTAAATTCCACTCTCTATAATAGAGCTCCAATTTTTTTATCTCCAAAGGTCTATTGTAGAAACTTTGTTCTTCATTTCATTTCTTCTTGAACCCATCCAGTCTAAGAATTGAACCTCAGTGCTCTAATGCTCTATATTAGAACTCCAAATCTTATTTAGAAAGGTCCAATGTAGAACATTTGCTCTAATTTTTGTAGAAATTTTGAATAATATGATACTTATTCACAAAGATTATCCTGATTATAACTATTTGCATAATCATGCATAATAGATAACCTCCTCTACGTTGATCATCAATTTGCAGTATTAAAGAAACAATCGCATGCGCACATTGAAACATCAATCACACATATCAACACAATATGTACCCAGGGAAAGCATACAACTGAAAACCCCCAACTATCTGTATATTATATTGATTGAGAACATGTAACAATACATAGTACAATACTCCTCACAAGTACTCAGTACTATCTCAACCTGTTACACACAAACTAGCTCAGATCTGAATCAATCACAGGTTCAAATCTCCTCTGCTGCTTGCCTGCCTCCACTGCGCAATCCAAGTTGAGAATAGATCAGATCCAAGTTCAAATTCCCCTTGGCTTGTACTGCGCAATCCTCATTGGCAATCTCAATCAATGATTGTGCAAGTCTCATGCACAACTATAGTCACAACTGATAATAGTCTCACCCTTTCACCCACCTCTAACACTTGTCTCCAATGAACTGTCCATGCACTGAGTTAACTGATGTATTATTTAGTTGATTTATGAGTTAATAGTTAGTGAATTAATTAATAATTAATTCACACCACTCATCACTAGTGTATTTGTCAGTTAGACTAAATACAACTAGTTCAACTAAGTCAAACTGAACACAACTCCATCAACTCCTCAATCAACTCCACCAAACTCAATTACTTGAGTTCTAACTGAAACCCATCATGCAATAGCTCAACTAACCCATAGGAAAAGTGTATTTCCTTATGGCAGTTGCATGTGCCACATCCGTAGCTCGCATTGAAGTGCTGCAAGAGGATAAGTTAATGTTTATAGTCCAAATATTATTAATAGCTAATAATATTTGATTGTTCTATTTTTGACTGGCAGTCTAAAAATAGACTCTGCCCATATGTCTAAAAATAGAGGTCCATCTATTTTTAGCAACATGACCAATCATCCATAAATAACATCCTGCAACTCATAGACCATGATCCACATGTCTAAAAATAGACATAGTCTAAAAATAGACTTTAAGCCAAAAATAGCCTGCGGGCCACTTAGTGAAGGCAACTTCTTTTCACTAAGCTCCATCATCTTGTTGCATTTTCAACACTCCCTCTCAACAAGATATGGATTATCTGCAACCCCTATCCTACCTCTGTGGTATTCGAATTTTCTCCTGGTGAGCGCCTTCATCAAGATATCAGCATCCTGATCCTTCGTGGGAATGTATGAAAGTAACATGATTCTCTGTTGCACACAATCTCTGATATGATGGTACCTGATGTCGATGTGCTTGGATCTATAATGAAATACTGGATTAGCCGAGAGTTTAATACAACTTTGGTTATCGCAATAAATCACAGTAGGCTCCAAGTGTGACACGAACAACCCGACCAGAATCTTCCTCATCCATATAGCCTCGCATGTAGCCAAACTTGTTGCCATATACTCGGCCTCTACTGAAATGAGTGCCACAGATCTCTACTTCTTGTTGTACCAAAAAACTGTTGTCGACAAGATATTGAAGATCCCTTCAGATGTCCTCTTTCTGTCTGTTAGGCTCCTTGCCTAATCTACATCTGTGAAGCCACATAGCTTCACCTCATCCTCCTGTCTGTACCACAATCCATATCCTGATGTGCCTCTGAGATAACGCAATAAATGCTTGTCTACCTTCTAGAAGAGCTTGGTTGGATTAAATATAGCTTGTGAAAGCTGGTTAACAGCATAGCATATATCAGGTCGTGTATTGACCAGATACATAAGCGACCCCACCAACTGTCGATAAACAGTGGAATCCACTACCTTCATTGAAGTAGCATCCTCCTTCCTCCAACCTCCAGGGAGAGGAGTATCAACAGGCTTGCAGCCATGCATGTTGAACTTCTCTAGTATCTCTCGAGCATACTTACCCTGAGAAACAAATAGTCCATCATTGTGCTGCCAAATTTACAATCCTAGGAAATAATGAAGGAGGCCCAAGTCCTTCATCTCAAACTCTCTAGCAAGATCCTCCTTGCATGAAAGTATCAACAACTCATCTCCCATCAAAATCAAATCATCTACATAAAGTACCATGATCAACAACTTACCCTCCACCACAATCTAGTATAGGTTAGGATCTGCCTCACTCTTGGAGAATCCAAGTCCGGTGAAATAACTGCCTATTCGTGTGTACAAAGCACGAGGTGCTCGTTTCAACCCATACAGTGCTCTCTTGAGCCTGCACACATGCGACTCGCTGCTGAAGAACTCAAAACCTTCGGGCTGCTCTATGTACACCTTCTCCTCAATGACTCCATTGAGGAACATAGTCTTCACATCCATCTGATGGATGTGCCACCCCATCTGCAATGAGAAAGCAAGAATCGTCTGTATGGAAGAATACCTTGCGACAGGTGCAAAGGTCTCCTCATAATCGATCCACTCTATCTGTGAGAAGCCTCGGGCAAAAAATCTTGCCTTTTACTTCTCCACACTCCCGTCAACTGCCTGCTTCACTGTGTAGATCCATGTCGAACCCACCACTGATTTCCCCTCCAGTCTTGGGACAATCTCCCATGCACTATTTCTGACAATCGAATCATACTCTTCCACCATGTCATCTACCCATGCGGGATCCTCCACAACTTCCTCAAAAGAGGATGGCTCAGTCACGACACATTTGCTCACAAGAGCCATGTATCCAATGTACCAATCAGGGGACTGTCTCTATCTGCACTATGCTGTAGGTGGTCCTACAACCTTCTCTGTATCTTGAGCCAGTCGCTCAGCTTCTGTAGTGCACTTTTTCCCTCTGATGGTTGGTGATGCATGAGTGGTCTCTTCCACTCCATGAAATTCATCTTGTGGCCGATCCACATCCTGAAGCTCATCCTTAGGAACTAATAGCTTCTCATCTTCATGCAAGTGTGGCTCCCTCTCAAGCGAACACTTCATGGCTTTCTCCTCTTGAAATTTGATATCCCGTCGCACAAAAGTCTTGCGACTGTCTGGAAAATAAACACGATAGTTGTGGGGTGTATCATTGTACCCCCAAATATCCCAACCTCTGTGGTCAGTTCCAGCTTCTTCATGGCATCCTTCGTCACATGCATGCAAATAGGAGAACCAAAAATCCTCAAATGGGAAATATCAGGCCTCTTACCATAATAAGCTTCCTCGGGTGTACTCATGCCAAGCATCTTGTGAGGACAACGGTTCTGCACATATACTGCAATATTGCATGCCTCCACCCACAAGTGAATGGGTAGGCCCTGATCATGCAACATCGCCCGTGCAACACCTACGATCGTTCTATTCTTCCACTAAGCAACCCCGTTCTGCTATGGGTTATGGGAAGCTATGAGCTCTCTTCGAATCCATTCTGCGTTGCAAAAGTCCTTGAACTCGCTAGAGATGAATTCACCACCATTGTCACTCCTAAGAGCCTTCACCTTCTTCCTCGATTCCTTCTCGACCAGTGCTTTGAACTCACAGAACTTTGAGTATGTCTCGCTCTTCTTCTTCATGAAGAAGATCCAACACTTTCGAGAGAAATCATCAACAAAGATCACACAGTACTTGTGCTTTGTTGTCGAAGCTACTGAGAAAGGTCCACACACATCTGTGTGAATTCTCTCAAGGATTGTCGTGGCATGACTATCCTTCTCGTGAAAGGTGGCTTTCACAAATTTTCCCAAAGTACACCCCTTGCACTGATTTGATTGCGCAAGAGTGCCTTTAGGAAGCCCAGTAGAAATCTGCTGTAGTATCTTCAAAGCTCCATGGTGAAGGTGGCCCAATCTCTGGTGCCACAGCTCGCCATCATCCCGGCTCACCACTCCTACCTTGCATGCCATTGCTGTGAAACCATATACATGCAATTAATAAAGGTTATTGACTCAAACCCCTATCTTCTGGGTTTCTCCAGTTATCTTACTATGCAGGAAAGCCTTTCCCTCACTGAAGACAACATCATATCCCTTGTCTTCTAACATCACCACAGAGACAAGATTCTTCTTTAATCCTGGAACATGCATCACTTCCTTCAATATGAAGGGTTTACCAGACTCCCTCTCAAAAGAAATAGTACCGATACCAGTCACACTGTATCTACCATCATCGCCCATCTCGATGTGCATTCCAAGATATTTCTCATCTAGATCAGAAAACAAATCTCGATCTCCTGTCATGTGAAAAGGCACACCATTTTCCAAGAACCATACCGATCCCATCACACTTGATACCAAGCATGCGATCAATGAAAAATCCAGCTCAAATTGTGAGGCTAAGGCCTCTCCCACTGCAGATCCAACAACTTGCTTGCTTTTCTTCTTCTGTGGACAATTTGTGGCATAATGTCCGTGCTAGTGATAGTGAAAGCACTTCACCTTGGACATGTCCTGCTTCTTGCCTTTCGCACAAGAATGAGAAGCTTTCTTGTTCTTCCCCTTCTTTGCTTTGGCAGCCAAAGCACAATTTTCTTCATCAGATGCCTTTGATGAAGATCCGTCCCTGGTATTCCACCTGATCTCCTCTTGCACAAGATCAGACCAAAGTCTCTCCCATCGTGGCAATTTCTCCCGACCATTGACAGAGTCCTGATAGGAATGCCAACTCTTCAGAAGACCAAGGAGATCCAAGCTCACCAAGTCCTCATCATCGACAGTCACCCCCACACTTCCCAGCTCATCCCGGCAATGGGTGAACTTCGTGAGATACTTGGGCATACTGTCTCCATTCTCACACTTAATGTTTTTGAGTTTATCCTTGAGCGCCAATTTCCTCTGGTCGCTCTTGCTTTGGAATAAATCTGTCAATGCTTTCCACATCAAGTATGGAGAGGCCTTTCCATGTAGGCTGGATACAATGTGATCCTTCACGCCCTCCAACAAAATCCTTCAACACTTTGTTGTCTTCTTTTGCCAAGCCTCAACTTGAGCGGCATCAGTAGGCTTTGGGACTTCAATATCTATGAACTCCTTCAACCCATTTTCATCTAACACCACCTCCATCCTATCTTTCCATGCAATATAATTCAAGCTGCCTTCAAGGGAATAATCCAATCGCAATTTGTTGAAAGACATTTCAACTTCGACACCAAGAAAACACTGCTACAAATTCGAATTCCACCAGCTCAAAACTCAACCGCTTCTGATCTAAAATTCGTGAGAACAAAGTATTTCTCATCCAAAGATTGACTGTATGGGCATTTACCGGATATCTCACCTTCCAAAAGAAGGATGAATCCAAAGGCTACCCGGCCCAATTACAGACTGTGCCTGAAGAAATAAAATGTAATCACTTTCTGAATAATAGATTTGATGATCAACCTCGCTCTGATACCATGTAGAAATTTTTCTACAAATCAACTAGCTCTGATACCATGTAGACATTTTTCTACAAATCAGCTAGCTTTGATACCATGTAGAAATTTTGAATAATATAACACTTATTCACAGAGATTATCCTGATTATACACTATTTACGGAATGCATGAATAATACATAACCTCCTCTACCATTGATCATCAATTTGTGGAATTAAAAAAACAATCGCATGCACACATTGAAACATCAATCACACATATTAACACAGTATGTAATGGGGAAAGCATACAGCTAAAACCTCAAACTATTTGTATATTATAATGATAGAGAACATGTAACAATACATAGTACAATACTCCTCACAATTACTCAGTACTATCCCCACCTGCTACACACAAACTAGCTCAGATCTGAACAAGTCACGGGTTCAAATCTCCTCCACTATTTGCCTGCCTCTACTAGGCAATCCAAGTTGAGAATAGATGAGATCCAAGTTTGAATTCCCTTGGATTGTACTCCGCAATCCTCATTGGCAATCTCCATCAATGATTGTGCAAATCTCATGCACAGCTATAGTCACAACTGATAGTAGTCTCACCCTTTCACCCACCTCTAACACTTGTCTCCACTGAACTGTCCATGCACTGAGTTAACTGATGTATTCTTTAGTTGATTTATGAGTTAATAATTAGTGAATTAATTAATAATTAATTCACACCACTCATCACTAGTGTATTTGTCAGTTAGACTAAATACAACTAGTTCAACTAAGTCAAACTGAACACAACTCCATCAACTCCTCAATCAACTCCACCAAACTCAATCACTTGAGTTCTAACTGAAGTCCATCATGCAATAACTCAACTAACCCATAGGAAAAGCGTATTTCCTTCTGGCAGTTGCATGTGCCACATCCGTAGCTCGAACTGAAGTGCTGCAAGAGGATAAGATAATGTTTATAGTCCAAAGATTATTAAGAGCTAATAATATTCGACTATTCTATTTTTTGACTGGCAGTCTAAAAATAGACTCCGCCCATATGTCTAAAAATAGACTTTGCGCCAAAAATAGCCTGCGGGCCCACTTAGTGAATGCGACTTCTTTTCACTAAGCTCCATCATCTTGTTGCATTTTCAGTAGGTAACTTTTCCTTGAGCGGACAAGTGGCGCAGGATTGTAATGCTAGACATTGGATGCAGTTTGACTATGGCAATGGATTATGGACTTCTTTGGAAGGAGGTGAATCTTGGTATTATTTTGAGGGTGGAGGTGTGAGCCTATGGACTCCCTTATTGCAAATGCAAACATCGTATCCTTTTATTTATTGGTTTAGAAAATGTTTAAATGTGTAGATGTGGTTATTGTAAATACTGTAATGAGCTATGTTATAAAGCTCTAGTAAGAAGTATGGTTGTTATCTAGTCATGTTGTCATGATGTTTTGATTTTGAGGAGGCCTTTCATTGTAAATACTACAATGAGCTAAGTTATAAATTTCCATGGGAAATATGTTTTCTTTTCAGTAGTTTTGCTGAGGTCTTGGCGTGTCTTAACACCAAGGACAGTGTTCCCCAAGGGGGAGGGTTTTGTAACAACCCTGGTGAAAAATCCATGTAATAAAAGTTAATAAAGGCAAAATAACACTAGAGTCAAGGGACAGTTGTTCCAAGCTTAATGTTGGTCAAAGATATCCTAGTGGGAATCACTCGATGTGTTTATGGCTAAAGGCATTAAAAAGGAAAAAGGCATTTTTACAAATTTATTTATGAAAATAAAGCAAAATATGAGAAAAGGAAAGCAAAAGGTCACAGGTTGCATGTGAGGAGGAAAATGAAGGAAAATAATGGAAATTGAAGAAAACATAGGCCTCATTAATAAATAGGCTTCTGAGAATCAGTGGGTAGGCTTGGTCAGTGTAAGCTTGGCCAGTTTAGTTTTGGAGCTCTCTCATTATTCTCTCTCTCTCACTCTTGGATACTTGGATTTCCTTGGAGCACTCTAGCTTTAGAGAAAGGAAGGAAAAGAAAGCAAAGGAAAAGAAGGAAAGCAAGGATCAAGTAAGGAAGAGCAGGATCAAGAAACTTCAATAGGAATACTTGTAGGTAACATAATGCATGTGCGATATCCTAGTTGTTTTTTACATGCATGGATTTGCATGTTGGTGTATGGTTCTCTTGTTGTTGGTGGCACGGTTTTCCAGGTTATGAAAATGGTTTTTAGCCTAGCCTTGCCTTTTTCCGAATGCCATGGTGTGTTGGGATGTTGATCTCATTTTTGAGCATTGGAATTGTTAGATGGATTTTGGAATCCAGGGTAGAGTTGGTCTCAATGTTCATTCCCAAAGGCCTAGGAATCCATTGACTAGTTTTAGCGGGACACATGGTAAAGCCTGAGGGAGGTGTCTTGATTTAGGGCCTAGTGATCCCAGATTGGATTGCAGTAAATCTCGAGAGACAAGGACACAAAAGTTCCTCAAGGATAGTGATGGATTCCTGATGGAATTCCAAGTTCGGTTCAGTTTTGTGATTGGAACATCAGTTTTAGTGTGATCACAGATTGGTGAGGGTGGAGGTGGTTTAACCTTTGGATTCCCTTGGTTTTTTTTGGATTGATTTTTCCATGAGATCGCACATTCATGCTTGGAATATGGCACGAGGGTGATTGGCTTAAAGAAAGATTTGGTTTAGCCATGTCTACAATTAACTGGTATGTGGAAGTCCCAAACTTGGTTAGATTTGCCTATGTTTAATAAAATTTAAGTTCTCTTGCTTTTGTACTTATTAATATGTGGATTTAATGGTTGATATCTCACTATTATTTTCATGGTTTAATGTTGGTTATAAGCATGCTTATATGACTGGTTATTATCATGATTATTTCATGTATTTACTTGAAACTGAAAGGATAATGGATGCAAGACCTAATTCATGTCAAAACAGTTAAGGAAACAGGGTGGTGATCCTTCTTATCAAGTATCATATGATTTATCAGTCATTTATGTGTTGTCTTATATTCATTTCTTATAGATTTCATTCATGCCAAGTGTTTGACAAATTTTCAGTCTCAGTTGGGGATAGCTAGTTCTGGTCCTAGAGTTAGGTTTTGGTTTATTAGTCTTGTAATCATGTGTTTAATGGGTTCCAAAAGTTACAACAAGTTCTGGGAAGTGACCGGAATTTTGGGCTTGAAAAGTGCCTTAAATCTCGCTGACTCTAGCACAGGTCTACTGGAAATAGTTAGTGGACGCAGACATGCAGGCTTATGTGATCCAGGTGGATGTTGGTGGCCACCCACCTATCCCATTTGGACCCCCACAATTGTCTCTTTCAGCTTTTTCAGTTTCCTAAATTGTAGCACAATTTACTATTTTTAGCAGTTTTTCGGGTCCTGAACTTCCGGAGCCATTTTGAGGCCCTAAACGACGTTTTTTTGGAAAATCTGGGGGCAACATGGGTCTATGGACTGATGTTGCCCCTTCCCAAAGTGGTAGTTCTCGGATAGATCTTTCTAACGAGCTATCATACGCGTCAAACGGAGATCGTATGCCAAAGTTACGACCCCGGGAAATTGATGTACCAATTTACCCAAAACGAGGCCCACAATTTGGCGTTCATCTTCTAGGGGTAGGTTTTGGAATGTGAAGGGTTTTCCATTGTTTCTCAACAATAAATAGGCCTTCAAGCCTCATTGTAACATAGTTCGGAACAGTTCAGAGGCATGTAGCCGCACATCTCTTCTCAGAGATAAGCTACCATCGCCCTGTTGGTTTATTTCCAATTCTGGTTGTAATCATATTTCAGTATTTTCCATTAATGAAATGAAGTATTATTTCCGCTGCATCTTTGTGTATATGGTTATCTCTGTAATTTATTGCGTTCCTGTTTAAATCCAGATCATTATGGGAGAGTCTAGAGCTCCCTGGACATTGGCATGCCCATAGCATGGGAGTTTCGATAGGTTTAATAACTTAAAAACTTATTGGGACTCAAGGATTGGTTACCTATGTGGTTGGGATGGCTCCTGGGAGATTTGTTGCTGATGTGGAATGTATGTTTGATGGGTTTCCGTTGATTCCACTTCCTTAAGGATACCTAGGAGGTTGAATAATATCATAGTAACCTCTCATCACATGTTTACCCCGGTTGGTCAGTTACTTGGGTAGATATGGGAGGAGTGTGTTACACGTTGCATGTGTCATGTTGCTCTAGTGATCTTTTGGAGAGGCTTGTGGTAATCTGTTGCATGATATTCAAAGCTCCATGATGAAAATAGCCAAGTATTTTATGCCAAATTTCACTGACATCGTGGCTTTTAACCTTCTCTACCTTTGTTCTCAATGCAACACAATCCTCCACATCTAGCTTGTAGATGTTCTTCACACAAACCCTGATCTACTTCACTTCTCCCATGGCTATGTGTCTCAGAATTTTCATTCCTTTGTTGAATATCACATCGTAGCCATGATCTTCCAAAATTGAAATGGAGACAAGATTCTTCTTTAGACTCAAAACAAACATCACATCCTTGAGCCTGAGAGGGGAGCCTGACTCCCTCTGTAAGGTGACTGTACCAATCTCGGTCGTGTTGTACCTTCCAGCATCTCCCATCTCAATATGCATTTGGAGATCGTTATCCTCCAAATCACTGAAAAAATATTTATACCCCATCATATGAAACGAGGCACCACTGTCAAGATACCACACACTTCCCATCACTGTGTTGGCCATACATGCAATGAGAGTAAAATAAAACTATAACTGTGAAGCCAGAGCTTCACTTGCTTCTCCTCCTGAGGCCTTATTGCTTGTCTTCTTATGTGGACACTTCATGGAATAGTGACTGAATTTATGACAATGAAAGCTCTTGATTCTGGACAAGTCTTTCTTCTTTCCCCCTTGACTAGATTTTGCTTTGGATTGGGATTTCTTCCCTTTCCCTTTCTTTGTTTTTCCATCCAAGGC
The DNA here is from genome assembly GCA_000404065.3 of Pinus taeda. Lineage (NCBI taxonomy): Eukaryota > Viridiplantae > Streptophyta > Pinopsida > Pinales > Pinaceae > Pinus > Pinus taeda. The sequence continues at coordinate 8,590 of APFE030592565.1, read as the reverse complement.
ATAGTTTTCCTCATCCTTGCTCTTGGATGAAGTCTCATCTCTGGTATTCGACCTTATTTACTTTTGTACCAAATCAAACCATAAACATTCCTAATTTGGTAGTTTCTCCCTCCCATTCACTGAATCTTGGTAGTTTTTCCAGCTCTTGGGAAGGCCTGGAAGGGATAGGCTCACCAAATCATCCTCTGCTACTATAACACCAACTTCACCAAGTTCATCACAACATTGTGTGAACCTGCTCAGGTACTGTTGAATGGTTTCCTTCCTCTACATCTTAATATTTCAAGGTTTTTCCTCTAGTGCCAATTTCCTGTGGTCACTATTATTTTGGAACAAATCTGTCAATGCTTTCCACATTGCATATGGAGTCTCTTTCACATGGATATTTTAGATAATATGGTCTCGTACTCCCTCCAATATGATTTTCCTCTCCTTGGCAACACACTTCTTTGATTCTACTAGATCCTTAGCAATAGATGTTACTTGTTTCAGAATATTATTATCAATGAATTCCTTCAACCCATTATCCTCCATGTAGAAATTCTAACTGTAGATTAACCAGATTATGCAATATAACTAAAGCAAAATACTTAATCCACTTCTACAATCAAACTTGCAGAAGCTTAAATATTTGAGCAAGATCAAGTTGAACACATATAACCAGAAGAAGGATCAATGCACATGAAACACAGAATAATACTCGGGGGAAAGCCTCAACTAAAAACCCCACTATCTGTCTTATCATACAAGGTGGAAATACATCAATATTACACAAAGCTTTATCTGTCATAGCTAGCCAGCTCTCAGTACAATCCTCCTGGATGCTCACAAGCAAACAAGGCTTCTCACAAACCTTCTCCTGTGCCCTCCAAGCCTCCTATTTCCTTGCGTAGTTACCTCTGGGATGACCTCCTTCACCCAGTGTAACACTGCTTTCACACACTGCTCTAACACACTATCAGAACTACACAATCCTCAAGGAACCCTAACTTGACTGCATGCATTGGTTTCCTTTATAGGAAAACACATGCAACTGATAGTCACCTGTCCTTAACATTTAGCTCAACTGGGTCTTTCTCAGAATAGACATGCATGATTTTCTGATGAGAGAATCTTCAGTTATCTAGAGTACACTTGTTGAGTGCATGCATGCATCAACTGACTGATAAATCACAATTAGTTCCTCAAACAATTTGGAACTAATTTAATTGGACTTCACTTAGTAAACTGAGCTAACTAATTACAACTCAAATATAACTCAATATTATCTCCTTAATTAAGGGATAATCTCCTTAATTTAAGGGATAGCTCTTGCATGACTGCAAAAAGACTTCTAACTTGAATTTCTCCAACTAATTACTCCATAATGATTTAATTAATTAATTCCAAGCAGTGGGTGAGACTAAATTCAAATTTAATTCACAATTCCAATTCAAGGACAAATTAAAATTGGAATATTCTAGATTCTATTTTTATCATTTCTTGTTGCTATTTTCAACACTCCCTCTCAACAAGAAAGGAATTCAACTCGATCCTGATCCTGAACCTTTGGAATGTTTTGCATGCAACACTTCTCTCTAGTGTTGTTACTCCAACAACTCCAGAAAAAAACATCCAACCTGAATCAGTATGATGCATCTGTCATCAAAGCCTCTGACTGTTATTGCCTATGTCAACTGAAAACTCTCTGCTTCTGCTGACTCAGCCTTTCTACACTATTGTCAAACCTTCTATGTGCTCTTCAGTATCTGACTACTCTAGCCTCTGTCACTTTGATCTCTGACTGCCAATCCCACTGATTCCTCCCGCTACTATGTACTTTGGGCTTCTTTTGTAAGGTACGATCCATGAGATAAAACCTCTCAATGGACCCTGCCCAATTTCAGCCTTATTGGGACTATCACTTCACATCGCCCCACCTTACACCTGGAGGTATGGCTGCATGTGATCCCTTTTCTGACTTCTCCAATTGTGGCTCCACCACAATTTTCCGAGACTTCTTCTGGCATTGCATGTTGAGAGGTAATTTACTCTCCCTCTCAACCACCAAGTATCTAACCTTTTCCTTTCTCCTCAAGGCTTTGCATGCATCTTGAACCTCAAGTGCATACAGGTTCTTAACTCGTGAACCAATCTGTTTCACTTGTCTCATAGTGATGTGTCTAACGAAAACATTTCCCTTACTGAAGACAACATTGTAGCGTTTATCCTCCAACATCATGATCGATACCAAGTTCTTCTTTAGTCCAGGCACATACTTCACATTTGTCAAGGTGATAAGATCTCCATGCTACCTCTAAAAAGCAACTGTGCCCACTCCTGAAACACTATACCTTTCATTGTCACCCATCTCTATGCGCATCTTGAGGTATTTCTCCTCCAAGGTACTTAATAAACTTTTATCGTCGATCATGTGGAATGAGGCTCCACTGTCAAGATACCAACCACAACCCATCATCGATGACGCCATGCATGTGATTAGGGTAAAGTCCATCTCGAACTGAGAGGCCAATGACTCACCTTCAGATCCTTCCGAGGATCCCTTCTTGGACTTCTTCGATGGGCAATTAGTCGCATAATGACCCATCATGTGACAATTAAAGCATCTCACTTTAGATTTGTCACCCTTCTTCCCTCCACGAGAAGAATTTGATTTGGGATGAGAATCCTTCTCCTTCCCTTTCCTTGCCTTACTCCCTAAGGCCATATTTTCTTCATCCTCCTTGGATGAAGAACCATCTCGTGTTCTCCTCCTGATCTCTCCTCCTGCATGAGCTCCGACCATAGTCGTTCCCAATCTGGTAGTTTCTCCCTTTCATTCACAGAGTCCTGGTAGCTATGCCATCTCTTTGGAAGTCTAAGAAGAGTGAGGCTCACCATATCAAGATTTGAGCAATATCAAGTTGAACACATATAACCAAAAGAAGAATCAATGCACATGAAACACAGAAGAATACTTAGAGGAAAACCTAAGCTAAAAACCCCACTATCTGTATTATCATACAAGGTGGAAATACATCAAGATTACACAAAGCTTTAGCTCTCACAGGTAGCCAGCTCTCAGTACAATCCTCCTGGATTCTCACAAGCAAACAAGGCTTCTCACAAACCTTCTCCTCTACCCTCCAAGCCTCCTATTTCCTTGTGCAGTTACCTGTAGGATGATCTCCTTCACCTAGTGTAACACTTCTCTCACACACTGCTCTAACACACTATCAAAACTGCAAAATCCTTAAGGAACCTTACCTTGACTGCATGCATTGGCTTCCTTTATAGGAAAACACATGCAACTGATAGTAACCTGTCCTTGACATTTAGCTCAACTAGGTCTTTCTCAGAATAGACATGCATGAGTTTCTGATTAGAGAATCTTCAATTATCTGGAGTACACTTGTTGAGTGCATGCATGCATCAATTGACTGATAACTCACAATTAGTTCCTCAAATGGTTTGGAAGTAATTTAACTGGAGTTCACTAAATAAACTGAGCTAACTAATTAAAACTCAAATATAACTCAATCTTATCTCCTTAATTAAGGGATAATCTCCTTAATTTAAGGGATAACTCTTGCATGGCTGCAGAAAGACTTCTAACTTGAATTTCTCCAACTAATTAATCCATAATGAATTAATTAATTAATGCCAAGCAGCGGGTGAGACTAAATTCGAAATTAATTCACAATTTTAACTCAAGAACAAATTAAAATTGGAATATTCTAGGTTCTAATTTTATCATTTCTTGTTGCTATTTTCAACACTCCAGCACTGCCTCCATGTGGTCCTTCCATGCAACATAATTGTAGCTTCCATCAAGGTATACTAAAGCCTTATTCCATTGAAAGCCATATTCTCAGTCCTAAAGAAAACCTGCAACACTGTTATGCAAATTCAAACCTCCTACAATGACAACTTTGAAATATCTACTCTACAGTGTTTCCAGCTCTGATACCATGTAGAAATTAATTTTTAGATTCAATGTTGCTTATGAAATTTACTAAATCATAAGACTTGAAGGTACTCTACTGATCTATGGAAGTTAATTCATCATCTAGAACAAGAATCGTAGACAAGTAAAAGGAAATATCACACATGCACATAGATTTATCTAGGGGAAACAAACTTCTCAAAACCCATTACATTATATATTGCATTAATCAGAGAATAGAGATTAAATACATATGTTTTCTCAATCATGAGCACACCTTGCAAGTGTATAATCTATCCCTCTATCTGATTGACTAAATATAGCCAACACTTAGCCAATTTTCAAGCCCTCTGAGCTCCTATTTCCTTGTGTTTTTTTCTTGGGAAATTGGCCCCTATTATTTAAGAATTTCCCACCATTGAATTGTGTCATTCCCCAAGATCCTTCCTTTGAGTGCATCCACCACATATACACATTGAAATATTCTACAACTAATAGTACAATGCCTTAGAATCTCCTTCTCATTTGGGTAACTTGAATTCTCTACAGGTAAGAATTATTTTGGGCTAATTGGTTAGTTAACTAGCTGATCATTGAGTGTGGTTGAATTTCCACTTCCACAACTTGACCTCCACTAGTTCTTCTGACAATGAGAACTAGTTAAACTGACAATAACTCAAATTAACTGAAATTTGTTACTACAATTAGCAATCAAACATACCGAACTGAACTCAAGCTTTCCTAACTCGAATTAACTAAGTTAGTTGAGTGATAAGTGCCTTGTCACCTTAGTTAACTACCTCCAAGAATTCAGTTGCAATAGAAATTCAAATTTTCTCTAGTTTGACCAAGGCGAAGTCAAACTAAGATTTTCTTGCTACATTTTCAACATCAATAGCCTTATGGACAAAAACATTGCATGAGAAACAATAGCCATAAAAGGAACTATTATACCTGACTACATATGATCTTCATGATGAGGGAAATATTCCTTGGATGCTTACTTATGGGTTGTTCTCGTTTTTCTGCTTCTTTTGTTGAGTGATCTTGATCTCTTTACTTTTGTTAATTTTTGCTATATGTCCAAGTTTTTGGCAGTTGAAGCATATAACATCTCCAAACGTTTCTAATGTCTTCTTGATGAAAATACTTTTCTTGGCTCGACCTTTGGCTCCTCCTTTGTCTGTTTTCTTTCTTTCTTACTACTCTTGCTACTATCTTTTTATATGTGCTTTTTAAGTTCTTCTTGTGAACTAGTTCTTCCCTTATGTAGGCTACGATCTGATTTGAATAAAGTAGATATTTGACTGCTCTTTTCCAATTTCAACTAAGTGTTTTTCTTCTCTAGATCAATTCTCAATGAAACTACTTTAGCTTCTAGACTTTGACATTGATCTTCTTTTTCCTTATATTAATTCCTCATTCCTTCTTCAAATTTCCTTCCTTCTTCTAGCTGAGTTTTCAATTTGATGATTCTTCTTTGTAGGCACACTCCTTTTCACAAAAAATATGCAATAAATTTCACTGGTCTATATTCTCAGTTGTGAATCTTTTAATCTCCACCTCTAGGGACACTATCTTGCATCATTATTCACCATTAGAATGTTCCAAATCTAGTTTCTCTCTAAAAGGATTACCTCCACTTCTACCCAAAATATCAATCTCAATCGATTGGTTATCATCTTCTAACCTATCAATATCAAGGGAATCATCATCATTACATATGTAAGGAAATGGAAAATCATATGTAAGATGGCCATCACAACTATCTTCATCATTCTTGATCAACAAAAATATGGGTTCTTCTGAATTTAAAATATTCCTAACTTTTTTGTTTCTCCTCTTCTTTTGAGGCATCTTCTTCTCATTCTTGGTCATGGTCCATGATCTACTCTTGAGCGGTTAAGCTTCACTAGAGAGAATCGACTTTGATACCACTTGTTGGAAATGTAGATCACTACCGAGGGGGATAAATCAATAGTGATGGCACATATAAAATTTCCGCCATTTTATTAATCCTTTAAACATTTACAATCTGAAACACATAAAGAGAGATTAGAGCATCATAACATAACCACAAATAAAATCACACACATAAGACACCAATGATTTCTGGTGGAAATCCTAAAGGGACAAAAACCACATGTTGTTATTGTGTTTCTTCTCATTCTATTATTATTATATAAATCAAATAATTACATATTTTAGCTAGCCTCCACCAGCTAAGAGCCACTACCCCTTTAACATTATTCTTGTCCACACCATCTAGGAAGTCTTTACTCACACAAATTTGTTAGCCACCACCTGCTAGAAGCCACCACTCCTAATAAGCCTCCCCCAACCACTGCTGGACTATCCATCTACCGTTGGATGGAGCTACCACTCCCAAAATACCATTTTACTAGCTACCAACAGCAAGGAGAAACTACCCTTTCTTGTTTAGCCACTACTGAATGGAGGCCCCAAGATCCTCAAAATATTAGAGGCATGCTTTCATTCATTTTCATACTAAACTCCAAGGAGAAGTTCACAACTCAACAACGACATGTTAGTCCTCTTTACAATATAATAAATATGTCCAAAAACAAACTTTGCATACAAAACAATATTATGATGAATGCATTAGCATAAACCATACACAAAATGATCTTCAATCATTCCTTACTCTATCTACTCACATTCTGCTCAAGATGTTGGCTAAAACATGTTTCTACTACCTTCTGCAACTTATGTTCTCTCTCTACAAGTCTTAAAAAAATATACATAGTTTGCTTCATTTTCACACACTTCTTCTTTTCACTTAATACATCAACCAACCTCAACTCCTCAAGGCATTCTCCTATAAATAATTCTCTCAAGTGATTAAAATAATAATTGCAATCAACGAATGGAGCACTTAGCCTCCCTATTCATATAATAGAATTGATTTGGTATTTGCAACATTTCTCCTCCATGACTTGATCCTCCTTGATCTTCATTGAATTTGGGACCTTTTCAAATTTAACCATATTCTAGATGAAGAGAAACCTTCCTCAAACTTTTGACCATTTACCAAGTGAAAAACCATAGTAAAATGCCCTTGTAATTAACTAAGTGCACGCACAATTCGAGAAAAACACCTATAGGGAGTAACGCTCCCTCTGTTTACAAGGGATTTGTTACAACGCCAGTAACAAGTCTCCTAGGGTGCATTATAACACTACGTGCCCTTTTAATCACCAATGTTACCTGATATAAAACTCCCTTTTTCAACCTAACCCATGGCTTAGCTTTAGGGCATTAACGTGCCCCCTTGAGACATTGTAACAATCATATAAGATCATACATTAGATTAATACAAGGTATAGAAATAATGATTAAAAAGTAGATAGTGCTAAGCATTTGTTGACATCAATGGCAACACTACAATGGAAACAAGTCATGCATATCCCAATGTGCTTAAACCCAATCCATTCCAATAAGGACATCATAAGAAATAAACGGAAAAATAATTAAGGTTTACCCATGAAAAGATTCCACTGAATTCTAATGGAAAACTCTCCATTGTTTTGCTAACCTTTCTCTAGTTCCTAGCTACTAGTTGGATTAGCCATAGTTTAACATGGTTTCTTTTTCTTAAGAACGCAAGTTTCAACAACTTTAATTGTAACATAAGTGACTATAATGATCAATTAAAATGGAAATGGATTGATTTTCAATCTTATTTTCCTTTTCTTTTTTCCAAGTAACACTTCTCAAGGAAAACACTTGGGCAATTTCCCTCATTAAAAGAATGGTACCTAGGGTAAACCTTAGATTCTTTAGGGCGCAAGGCTAGGTTGACAGCATGGATTAAATTTTTTACAATAATATACTTGTTAAGAACTTAGCATGTTGCGTGTAGGAATGGAACTCATGTGGGGAGAATAACATCACTCCTTTCAACCACCAAACCTAGACCAATTTAAAAAATTTCTTTGCAATCTTACTTTCAACTTGAACCACAATTGATTAGAAATATGCTCGACAAACTTTGAATGCAACATAAATATGAGGAATGGTTCATGTCACCTCATTCACCATGGCAGCCTCTTGGATTTTGTGAAAAACCCTGGTTCTATATTTTTTATAAGGGAAATTCCTATATTGGTAGTCTTCTCTAAAATATCGCAATGAATTGGTTTCCTTGACCTCTTTCCCAAAACTCATTTGGCTTTGTTATACTTTGCGATGTTTCAGTTGGCTAGAAGGTCCTTGACTGGTGTCTAAAATGAGAAGGTTTGAACCCTTTCTTCCTGTAGGCCATCTTCTCTCTCTTTTTATCTCTCCACATATTTTGGAAACTTGTCTTTCATTATTATGCTTTTAAGAATACTTGGCATTTTTTTATCTCCTTGTCAATTGTCTTGTATTTCTCAAATTCAATATTTTATGTATAGGATTAAGGTAGTCCATACAAGAAACATTGAATTTTAATCCTCTCGTATTTAGTATTGTCATGCGGAAAGAGTTATTTTTGCTGACAAAACTAACCTCCCTAGGAGTCTAAGACTCTCTAGTGACAAACAAGACAATTAAGAGCAATCCTTCTCTAAACATGCATTATTCTATGAGAAACCAAGTGTTTTTCGATCCTACCTCAAGTCCAACGCTCGTTGTAGCAGTCTAGCCTCGTCGATCCAGATG